>JANAVB010035475.1:0-39863 GCA_029216955.1 Iris pallida
TCGACATCCTCTATAGTCATCGTAAAGACTTGACACAATGCTGGTGCTCTAGGCTGCTGACAAGCCTGCTAGAACTGTGCTCCCAGTACATGGAGATGCTCATAACCATGATCATCAGTCTAATGATGGTGGTCAAGGTGACTGTAAGGACCCTGATTTTTTTAGAATTATTTTTTTATATTTTATATGTTTTCTACTTATTAAATTAGATTTTTATTTTTAATTATGACTATAGATGTACTTTTTTGTAGTTTTTTTTTGAAGCACATAATTATCAATCTCTCAAATCTATCCCCATTATTGTATTCTAGACGAGTCTACCTTCAGTTTGATATATCATGTTCCATCCAAATGTGTTCCCTTGTGCTATATTTTTTTCATGTGCAATATTAGGGGTAAAATAGTCACTTTAGTCTCTACCGTAAAATTGACTAGCTTTCCAATTAGCAACTAAGGCCCAACTTCGATCCAAATTATTTGACCCAGTATATGGTTTTGATCCATTTCGAGCCTACTACGCACATGTTATGGTGTGCCACTCAATTGAGTTCCCATGTGCTAGTTTATCTTAAGTGGCACACAAGTCGAAACTATAGACATATTGGACTCAAATCGATCATAAAAATTCTACCGACCCAAAACTAGTCCAATTAGGGACCCGTGGAGCCTATCCTATGGTATCCTAACCTATTAAACATATATTAGATTGATTTTTTTGGATTAATATGTAGCCACATTAATCAAATCTAATTTAAATCAAATCATATAACAACTTTCCTATTTTGGAACCAATTTAAATCCTGGGAGAGAATTGGTGTATCTTTTAAAATATGCAATCAAATCCTACTCCACCCCAACTTCTTTCCCCTTAGGTGAATCTCTTCCATCTAGGATTTACGTGAACTTTTTATATATTTCTCTACTAAAACTCTCCAATTTTTTTTCTATTTTTGCACTTTTCTTTCCACCCCACAGAAACTCATCACCCCGACCTCTTCCAACCCTCCTACCCCCATCATCTCGACCCTAACACACCCCCTAACACCCCGGCACCTTTTCAAGGAGTCTCAGCCCCTAATTTGATCGATACGAGGCACGGAAGGTACCAGAAGTCGACCAAATTATTGTTGAATTCGTCACAGCAGGTTAGTCAACTTGTAGGCGAGATTTTATCAACTTTTTCCCATCCGTTTTACTTCAAACCAAATCAAAGAGTTACCCTTGCGTGTATAATCCAACCTTTGATCGTCGGATCCCCCAGTTCCAAGCGGTTTTTCCGTGGCATCGATTCTATGACAGGGTGTCCAGAACTGACGAATCTGGTTGCGAGCTATTTTTTACCTATCTAAGGTTAGTTTCTTATTTTTATTCAGAATCTAGACATTGATACCTTTCCGATACATATTTGTAGAATAGGTTTCGCATCCATTTGCTATTTTTAAAATTTATGACATTTGTCGTGTCACCGAACTCCGAAAAATTATGCTTTCCTTGTGTCCAAAAGTGTCAAAACTCCATGAAACCATATTGAACTTTATGTTGTGCAAGGTTTAACATTTAAATACTATTTTAACTAATTTTTGAAATTTTTATAGAATTTAATATTTTTAAACATTTATGTTTTGGACCTCAAATCGCAAACCAAGTCTAGGAATAATATTGTAGAATCAATACAAATCTTGTACAGATATTTTTCTATGTATAAATTATATTATTATTATTATATAATATTTATAAATATTTTCCAGAATTAGAAGTAATATTTTATGTTAATAATATATTACTTTTATATGTAGATTTAATAGTATATATGTTATATTAATAGAGTAGTCAATATGACTTTTGGTATAAATATATTATTAAGGTTTATATATGGTAAGTACATATATAGTAAGTTATTAATTTATATTATATTCGTATTTCGAAATTCGAGCGTCGAAACGGAGATCCGTCAATTCCAGTGATCTCACATCGCTGAAATTGACAAAACGACTGTATGGATCACCAAAACAAGATTGTTAACCTTGTGGTTAATCGTCTTGTCTCGATTCTGTGTGGCATAGATTTTGTTGTATGAATTGCAAGATACAAACGTAATATTTGAACCTAGAGTTTGTAATCCATAATATTAACGAATAGTGATCATAAAGATTAGTATAACCTAGCTCTAGGTGGTATGATTAATAAAATGGTTTATGTAGGTATTACACGACTTAGAATGACACAAGCTTTCTAGGTAGGAGTGGTTAGTCATAATTGTATTTAGTAAATAATGCATATTTGTTTATGATTTGGGTTGGTATATATTGCACGGAGTATGATTCATTCGTTCATGGATGGTTCGGGTAGATTTTGGTTCTGCACTCTCCGTACAGATTGGACAAAACTTCAGGCAAGTACCTTATCAAACTTTACAGTATTTATATGCTTTTCTATAGTTCCATTCCTTCTTGCTTGGTTATATTTTTGCTTCATTTATGGTTACTTTCTAGTTTCACGTGCACGTAGATTGTTACGCTTTCTTTCCATATTTACTTGTTCTATCTTTCTTATCTCGTTCATGTCTAGTGATAGTATTATTATGCATGTGTCATGTTTCCCCGACATGTTTGACCCGTACTTGACTTGGACATGACTATATAGACTTGAGTTCCTAGTACCTTAGGAGAGAATGTTTATTAGCCGTGGCTATACCTCTATTGTTAGTGCCTCCTCGGGCTACGATAGAGCACCTGTTATAGGACTGTTAGTGCCTCACCAGGCTGCGGTTTTATCACATGCACCTATAGCCATGATTAATATTATATTCTCATGACATGTCACCATCTGTAAAGTTTATTTATGTGTTATCCTTTTCTCTACTCGTTATTCCTATTTTTCTTGCATGTTATTTACTGTACAGTAGGCATGTTATATGTCTTACTAGTCCTCTAAGGACCTGGTGATCTCTCCAGGTATTAGATGAAGATATGGTACACTAATGGAGGATGATTGCTACACCAAGACTGCATGTATATTTAGTTGATGTTTTATCTTTCTCTTCCATAATTAGATTTTTTTTCCTATATTTGATTCTTGCTGCATTATAGCCTAGTCTTGTACAAGCTTCTACTTTCCTCTAGCTTGTTCATGATAAATGTGTTATTGGGGATCCACTCTAACATTTATCTATTCTAGAATCAGTATATTATGGTATGATCAGCCTTACTACACTTGATTCGTTATTGTTACCGATATTTAGTGGATTGAGATATAGTTGGTCTAGAATAACCAGACAGCTTATACGTATTCGAGCTGGGCTGGAGTCCTTTCGATGCGTAGCTGGCATGTATATGTATCCTAGTCCTACGTATTTTGGGACTAGGGTGTTATAGTGACCCTTATGAGGATGAGCATGCCGATGAGGCAAATTTTGAAGGAAATGAGGTTGTCGGTATAAGCATGTTAGCCCAATAATCTAACTATATTTTAATTATGGTTATTTAATTAAGTTTCATATTATGATATCACTATATATTTATACTATATATATTGCTTTGTTCGTCTAACAAATATTTGCAGAAAAGCAATAAGAAAGATCAACATGTACATATGTAATGAAAAAATTATGGTGGACCAAAGATGACGTTATTCTACAAGATTTCTCTGAACCACTCGATGATATCTCTGCAGCCATGCACTCGGGGGTTCCACTACCTGGTCAACGGACAGGGGTCGAAGGGACAACGCCCCCTATGGGGGTCGGGGGCGAAGCTCCCGAAAGATATTCAGATTTCACAATCTTGGTATATTTGGACAACTGCCATCAAAGAAAAAAGCCATCATCTTTCAAGTGAATAAGCCAAGCCATGCCATTATTTCAAGACTCTGAAAAAGTCTGCACTTGCTAAAGTATATCTGGAGTCTGTAATGAGTCTTAGAAATAATTATAAATATAATAAATGGATGGCAAAATCGAAAGCTAGGGTAGATAATAACTCAGAACCACTTTTGGGCAAACAGACGGATGATCCAACAGATATCTGCAAAAATTTGAAGGATGATCTGAATGGGACCAATACCTTCTGTAAACTTTTATCCGATGGATGTCCGCGAAAATTTGACAGATATTCGAATTATTTTTGTTTAGAATCCAACGATCAGATCTGTCCTATAAGTGTGCCCAATAGCTCTTTTTATAGCCGTTATCATATGCAAACGGATCATCCAACAACCAAATGAAAGTTGCATTATTTGCACTTTTTATTGCTTTGGTTATAAATAGCCTTCAACCCATTCATTCAAGGTTGAAGCTTTGAGTCTAAAAATTTCTAAACTACCAAAGCCTATCCACAACAACTCTATCAAAGCTTTCACTTGCCTATCCAAAATTATGTTAGAGTGTTCTTGAGTTATAAAAGTTAGATCTTCATCTTTGTAGTAAGAAGATCATAAATCTTCTTATAAAGAGGTTAAAGTTGGAGAGCCTTTGGATCAAAGCTCTCGTGAAGTTGGAGAGTCTTTGGATCAAAGCTCTTGTATTGAATCCGGAGATGCCTTCGGATAAAAACTCTCGCGTAAGAAGTTAGTGAGCCTTAGGATAAAACTCACATTGTACTATTTACGATAATAGTGGATTAAAGGCGGAGAGAGTTCCGGGACTGGAGTGTCCCTCGGAAGGATACCATGATACATCGGATGTCGATATTTTTATTGCTTCTTCTCTTGCACTCTTAATTTTTAAATTGCCTATTAGCAATCATTTATTGTTTGATTAGTAAGCTTGACCCTATTCACTCCCTAGGGTACTTTCACAGCCATCACCAAAGTTCCTTTGAAAAGAAGCACAAGAGAGTGTTGACCATCCACGAGGTACTCACCAGATGAGTATGTTCTCTGACTGACGGGGGAGAGCTTGATATCTACGCAGAGGCAAAGAAAGATGAATGCAGACAGCAGAGGATATAGGCCATGCAGGAGGAAATGAATTCCTTATAGGAAAACTCTAGTTATGAGCTGGTGCGATTACCAAAAAGGTTTTAAGGAATTGATGGATGTTTAGAGTTAAGCAGACAAAAGATGTTAATCACCCTCGATACAAAGTGAGACTGGTAGTTAAAGGCTACAATCATCAGAAGGGCATGGATTTCGATGAGGTCTTTTTATCGAATGTCAACTTATCATCTACTCGGGTGGTGCTAGCGTTAGTAGACAGTTTCGACTTAGAGGTTGAGCGGATGGGCTTGAAGACGACATTGCTCCACGGTGATTTATAGGAAAAAAATTATATATAGCAGCCAGAGGGATTTTATGAGCAAGGCAAGGCACATTTAGTCTACCGGTAGAGCTTATATGGTCTGAAGCATGATTCAAGACAGTGGTGTTAAAAGTTTTCAGTCATTTATGGGAGAGCAAGGTTATACAAGGACGACTTCGGATCATTGTATTTTTGTGATGTATTTTTTCAAAGATAATTTTATAAAATTATAGCTCTATGTGGATGATGCCATTGGTGGGTCGAAAGGCCACCAGGATAGCGGAGATGAACCGTCAACTGGGTGCGACTTTCTCTATGAAAGATTTGGGCGCAACGAAGAATATTTTTGGGATGATGATCAACCGAGAGAGAGACCAAGTTATATTACTTGTCCCAAAAGAGGTGCATTCACCAGGTACTTCAATGTTTCGGGATAGAGGGTTAAAGAAATTGAGCAACCCCCTTGCAGCTCACTTTAAGCTTATTGCGGAGTCGTGTCCATCTATCGAAGATGAAAAGGAAGATATGGACTGGGTTTTGTTTGCTTTATCTGCAGAAAGTCTCATGTATGCTACGGCGTGTACGATACCAGATATTGCTCATGCAGAAAGTATATTTTCAATCAATGTAGGATATATTGGAGTGCAGTCAAGTGGATTATACGATACCTTCAGGGCACTACTAATTAGAAGCTCTCATTTGGTGGTGACAAGTCGAAGCTGGTTGGTTATACGACACTGATATGGCTGGAGATATGGACACGAGGAGATCGATTTCCGGCTACATTAATTATGTTATTTGTTGGTGGAGCAGTTTTCTGGCAGTTATGATTGCGAAAGTGTGTTGCCTTATCACGACAAAGGCAGAGTTCGTTGCGACGATGAAGGCTTGCAAGTAATTATTGTGGTTGACTAAGTTTTTGTAGGAAGTTGGTCTTAAGCAAGAGCAGTACATTTTGCTTGCGATATCTATAGTGCTATCCATCTTGGAAAGAATCTGACATTTCATAGTCGGTCCAAGCATGTTGCAACTTGGTATCATTGGATACGAGTTGTGCTTGAGGTAAAGAGCACAACGCTTGAGAAAGTTCACATGGAGGACAAGGGAGCAGATATGCTCACGAAGGTTCTACCAAGAGAAAAGTTTGAGTACTACAGAAGGATTGTCGGTATGATGAGATCCTCTAGTTAGTTGGGAAGGGGAGATGTATGGAAGTTGGATGAGGTTCCCAACCTATGTGGAGAATACCCCGGAGTGCGACGAGCATCATCAGTGTGTCAGAGAAGCTTGGAGAGCTGAAGGCTGGAGTTCTGTCAAGAACAGACATTATTTAGCCTGAATTGGATCCAACCGAATTCGGTCTAAGTTCGATCATATCCAAACAGAATTAACATGGCCTTGGCTGACCGAATTCAATTCGAGTTTGGTCAAGACCGAGTTCGGTCCGAGTTCGATTTTGACGGTTTGAACCCTATTTTGGATATTTTATTCGCACCATTGGATCTCGTCAACGGTCCAGTTTTTCCGCAGTTTATAAAGGTATATATAGGTATTTTCTAATCCTAAAAACGATATATCAATCTATCAGAGAGAGATCAAAGTTTGCAACTTTTGAAGAAGAGAAAGCAGGGATTGAAGGTTATTCAAAGGAGAGATGTTTAGATAAAATTTTTGTTTCTCTTGTTCTTTGGAGTCTGTAATCCATTTTATCGTCCAAGTAGTTGTAGTGATCCGGTTTGGATCAATGAGAAGTTTGTAAGTGTCTGCATCTTCTTATTCCATTAGTGAAGGCTTTTCAGAATTGAATTTCAATCATCCCGTGGTTTTTCTACATGAATTGTTCACATCAAAATTGATGTGTCTTTGTGTTTGGCTCTTGTGTGATTTTGACAATTTGATTTTCTGTACTTTTTACAGTTCTCTTGCAGTCTCTTCGGTTTGGGAAAATGATTTATGCATTTGGTTTCCGACAACATTAAATGCAACATGCACAATATTTAGCGTTACATTGGATATTTCAAAAAATAAGTGTTCATTAGTATTATTTTTTAATTTGATGTCTTTTAATCGCGTCGCTGCTGGACTTCTATAACTCTATAAAAACAAAAATCTCAGGGCTAGTACTCTCCCCCATTGGCTATGTAACGTATCTAATATAAAGCACAGTGGGTTTTTGGTCCGATCCATGTGCTTTGGTTCAACGATGATGAAAGGACTAAATTGCCCCTCTCGCTATAAGAGAGGAGGAGGTCCTATGTTGGGTGCGGAGCAACTGGTTGTTCCAACGGCACCCCCGTCTCCAGCTCCTCTTGCACCGTCCCTCCCTCCGTCGCATCCGCTCCATCCTCGCCCACGCCGTCGTCACCGGCCTCTTCCGCAACCCCTTCGTCGCAAGCAGCCTCCTCCACCGCGCCGCCGACGCCAACCCTTCCTTCGTCGCCTCCCTCTTCTCCGCCATGACCAACCCCAACCCCTTCTCCTTCAATACCGCCATCGCCATCTCCGCCGACCCACTCTCCATCTACTCCCAAATGCTCCGCCACCGCGTCCCTCCCGACTCCTACACCTTCTCTTCCTTGCTCAACACACGCCCCGCCGCCGCTGCCACGAGGTCGCTCCACGCACACGCCCTCCTCCTCGGATTCCGGCCCGACCCTTTCGTACAGACCGTCCTGCTCACCGCCTACTCCCGACGCGACTCTGCCAACCACGCCCTGCGGGTGTTCGACGGAATGTCGCACAGGGACGTCATCTCCTGGACCGCCGCCGTCTCGGACCTCGCCGCCCTCGGACGTCCCGCGACGGCCCTGCGCATCTTCGCCTCCATGAGGCCTCACGCGGCCCCGAACGCCGCCATCGTGGTCTTTGCCGTGTCCGTCTCCGCCGGGCTCGGGTCCCTGGCGCTGGCCCAGTGCCTGCACGCCTACGTCGGAAGGCCGGGTTCGGAGACCGCGTCTCCGTCCGGAACTCCCTGGCGCTGGCCCGGTGCCTGCATGCCTACGTCGAGAAGGCCGGGTTTGTGTCCGTGCCATTATGGCACGGGTTATCCACTAGTGTATTAATTAGGTCTCGGTTGGTTTTCGGGAAAAAAAATAATTTCTTTGTCTTTTATACATTGAATGAAAATTACAATTCCTATCATGTTTCTTTCATGTATTTGGTCAAACAAAAAAAATATTTGATTTCTCTTCCAGTATTCGGTTAGTGCAGGAATCTAAAATATTTTTTTTTACGTATTTGGTAAAATAAAAAAAAAATTCAAAAATATCATTTGATTTCCCTTCCTTCATTGGTTAGTGCAAAAAAGAAAAAAAATAATTTTCCTTATCATTTGTTAGTTCACAAAAAAGAATAATATTTTTATTTTAAAATAAAAAATTACATCATAGAAATCAAAAAATAATGAAAAAATAGTCAATAATGCATTCGAATATGACTATTGTCGTTCTAAAATTTCGTAATAAATGCTCAAAAAATAAGGACGGACAATCATCCTACAGATTTGAGAGAAAAATCAATTTTATAGATTCTTCTCTGTTAGAAAAATATTTCTAAATTTATAGCTACCAAACAAAGAAAAAGGTGAAATAAAATTTTATAATTTCTTGAATATGTGAACTAAACATATTTATATTGACCATATGCAGAAGAGAAGAGAAGGGAGAGGGAGAGGCAGATATGAGTTTGATTGGCAGCGATAGTGTCCACGCACGTGTTATTGACCCAAAAAAACAGGCAAAATAGAAATGCAGCAGCATGCATGCATGCAGGGAGATGCAGGTCTTGCTTTAACTACAAACGAGTGGTGGAACATTTTTAAAATTAAAAAATCACCCGAATAAAATGCATGGCAGCAAGGAATACCGGCTTTCTCCTGGTTAGAAATCACCCGAATAAAATGCGTATTATACGCAAATTTTTTCGTATCTTACATAAACATAATATTTATGTATTTTAAAAAATTCGAATTTGTACGCGAATTTTAAGTTTCTTGCATTTTAAACATAATCGTACGAATTTTTAAAAATGTGGCAAAAAAATATGACGAAAAAATCCAACAGTCTTGACTTTTGCTGCTATTAGATATTAGACTGGCAAATTATCAAAGAAAAAGAAAAAAAAAGTCTCACAGTAACCAAATAAGAAACCCAAGAGTCTTGCACATGTTGTTTGCAACAATCAAAAAAAATATTTCGATTTTTTCATCATCCAACCTCTTTTTATTCTCTCACTAAATCATTATTTATGAAGGAGTAGAGGTGGGTGGCCCCTATATATATGCCGAACTTTTAGTGTTGAATTGGTTCATATGAAACGTACTAAACATGAATTAAATATGAAACTAAATATTTTTCGTTAGACGAATTTTGATCGTATTTTACTTATATTGTGCCGATTTATACTCGTACTTTTGGCGTTTCAATTTTTTTCCGTTTGTCGAATTGCTAACAAGGGGCTTACTCGGTTTAAACTTTAATCCCAAGAAAAAGAAATTAAAATTAAATAAATCAAAATTCTAAAAATTTAAAATCGAAATCGAATTGAAATTACCCAAAATCGAAACTAAATCGAACCGAATAATCGATTCGGATTATTCGATTTGTTCGATTGGACTATTTCTATTATTTAATAGATTCGGCGTTAGAATTGTGGTTAAATTATATTAAAAATTATAATTCCATGCATACATTTGTTATATTTTAAAATTATGTCCAAAGTTAGACTAATTATTAAATTACCAAATTTGGACTTTAAAATACATACATAGAATTATTGTTTCAAAGTATACATATTTTTAATTATAAAATATATAGAATTGAGGATATTTATATATCTTATAAGTTTTATTCGGTTTTGATTTTAGACTGAAACGAAAATCCAAAATTGAAACCGAAAAATATTTCAAAACCGAAATCGAATTTTTTTCTGTACAAGTCAAATCGAATCTCTATTCGATTTGGTTCGATTCGATTACATTGGAATTCAATTTTCGATCATAATATAATGCTTACGCCTAGTCAGGCCGGCAGCGACAATCAGCCAGGCCATGATTTGCTGCTTTGTTGCTGCTGTGCTGCTGCTTCTTCTTGAAGTTGCTTTCCTTCTCGTACTACTACTAGTACATAGACATAGACATAGACACATGTAGAGAATAGTAGCGTGTTAATAGTTCCTCCACTCCCATGTATTTTCTTACTTTCCGTGTCCGCTTCCCCGAAAGCTCATTCCATTCCTGACTTTCAGTTTTTGTTTGTTCTCTCGTTGCCCTCGTTTGATTCATGGAAAGGAAATGATTTTTTTTTATTCTTCGTGGGAATGAAAAGAAGGATTGTCATATTTTATTTCTATTATTTGGTAAAATAAAAAAATACCTAAAAAGGAAAGCAAAAATATAATAATATTTCAATAATATATTTACCTTTTAAAATAAAAATATATTATAAAAAAATAACATTAATGGTAAAATAAACAATAATACATGGTTACTTTTGTCATAACTTTTGTAATAAATGTTGGAAAAGGATGAGAGAAAATCAATTCCATGGGTCTTGTATGGAACCATATTCCCACCATTTTTTTGCTTGTCAGAAAATTGATTTCCAAGTTTGTGACTACCAAACAAAGGAAAGGAACAACTTTCTTTCTTGGTTCCTTAAATCGTGAACCAAACGAGGTCTTAGGTTCTGTTTGGGAAGGGGGTAAAATGAGAGGTAGAAAAAAGTTGAGGGAAAAGTTTGAAAAAAAATTAAAAGTGATAGTATTTGGAAAGGAGGAGAAAAAATGGAGAAGAAAATTTGAGAGAAAAAAGTAGGTGGATCTTACTAAAAATAAATTCTTCCAAAAGTGGGAGAAAAATGAAAAGAGATGAGAAATTTGAGTGGATTTATTCCATCACCCCTCATAAAGGTAATAATAAATTATCATTTGAGAATATCAAGGACCAAATAGTAATTGTATCTCTATCCCTAAATAAATAAAAAAATTTATTTTTAAACTTTTATTTCCCTACTTTTGTCCATCCAAACAAAGGAAGGAAAAATTAACTTTACCTTTATTTTACCCTCCTCCATTTTTTTCCCTCAAATTTTCCTTCCCCTCAAATTTTCCAACCTAAAATTACTTTAGGAGTAATTTTGTGGAAGAACATATATGTTATTCCCATCTACTATGTAGTAAACATGTCTACTCTTCTATAAAAAAAAAAATAACGTCCTCAGTTGTAACTAGTGGGACCTATAAACATGTTGGTACTCGAGTAGATGAGGACAATAGATCTGCTCTCGTTTAAACTATGTAGTAAGCATGGCAGCAAGGAATACCAGTCAGGCGGCATGGGTGAGTATTCCGCTTATTCGGTGTAAACTTTAAACCTAATCTAAAAATTTAAAATCAAATAAATTGAAATTCTAAAATTCCAAAAATCGAAATAGGATCGAAATTAGTCAAAATCGAACCGAACCGAATAATCGATTCATTTATTCGCTTTGTTCAGTTAGACTATTTCTATTATTTAATATGTTCGGTCTAAAGTTAAAATTATGGTTGAAGTATATTAAAAATTATAATTTTTATACACACCTCTGTTATATTTCAAAATTGTGTCCAAAGTTAGACTAATTATTAAATTACCAAACTTTGGACTTCAAAATACATACGTAACATCGTTGTTTTTAAAGTATACATTTTTAATTAAAATATGCATATAATTGAATAATTTATATAATTTTACAAGTTTATTTAGTTTTCGGTCTTAGACTGAAACAGAAATCCAAAATCAAAACCGAATAAAAAAATTTAGTATTTCAAAACCGAAACGAACCGATTTTTTTTCAAACCGAATAGAATATATATTTTTTTGAAAGAAAAAAAAATTTAATAGTGCTCACCCTGAGAAATTATTAGCTGCTCCCGGCTCACCACTGGATGTGCTGAGTGGTGAGCTCGGTCCAATGAATAATTGACACTTGGCAATAACCAATTAACTCCACACTTTTCACATCAGAACCAGATAGGAGAAGATAACGAAAAAGCCAACGTCGATTCATAAGTTAGCTTAATATTAATTTTAATTTTAATATTAATGTTAATATTATCTTAATATTAATGTTAATATTAATGTTAATGTTAATATTAATTTTACTGTTAATATTAATGTTAATATTAATATTAATATTAATTTTAATTTTAATGTTAATATTATTGATTTTGTTAGCTTTTTCCGTTATCTTCTCATATCTTGTTCTGATGTGGAAAGTGTGAAGTTAATTGGTTATTGCCAAGTGTTTATTGTTCATTGGACCGGACATACCACTCAGTACATCCAGTGATGAGTCGGAAGCATCTAATAATTTCTCCTAGACTCAGGCCGGCAGCGACAACCAGCGAGTCCATGTTTTAATGTTTTGCTGCTTGCGCTTGAAGTTGCTTCCTTCTTGTTGTTGTTGTACGTACATAGACACATGTAGAGAATAGTAGCGTTAGGATTTCCTCCACTCCTTCTAGTTCTTACTTTCCGTGTCCGCTTCCCCAATCTCATTCCATTCCATTCCTGACTTCTGTTTTGTTTGTTTTCCCTTTGCCAACAAAGGGGCCGGTTATGGGAGGCAGCCAGCACAGGACCTTTCAGACACAGGATCTCCCAAAGAAAATTTCTCAAAATTTAATATTTATTAATCCCAATAAACATATTTTAATATAGTTTAGAAATTATCAAAATTTTACTTCAATTTCCTCTACTACAAAGGTAAAGAAAAATTAGTAAAAAATTTAAGTATACGCGTGCAAATTCTCGGTCCTCAAGCGACCCTTCTCTCTCTCTCTCTCAATCCTCATCCAAGGTCTAAAGAGCTGGCTGGTAATTTTGTTCACCGATCAAAAGGGGTCATCCTTCCACTCAAGGTTTCATATGTTTTTTTATCCAAACTAAAACCACCTTATGAGTAATTTGACACGTTACAACCTTTAAATAAAAAAGTGATCATTCATTCTAGTAGTTTATGGGTGAACAAATACTCAGTTCTAATTCATGTAGTCCGTTCTGTCCGCATCCACCAAAACTAAGGTAGAGATGTTCATCTTTCAATTCAAAATTATTACTTTATTTTTATCCAATCTAAAAATTAGTTCAGGAATAATGATTTGTAAGCATCCATACTAGTTTAAACTATTAGTTTGATATGTAACCTTGGAAGATGCTTACTCCACAACCAAATTTTGTAACATTCTTAATACCTCTCTCATATCCCTTATACATTGGTTCCATGGGGTACCACTTTCTCTCTCACTCCCCTTATTATATGACAGAGCCGGCCCTGAGCAATTGGGGGTCCATCCGACTCTACCACTTTTTTTTCTTCCTCCAACCAAAGTCTGACATGTGTTTGAATGATAACATTTAGGGTAAATGACAAAAAAATTCTCGTTAGATACCCGACTTTTGCAAATTAAGACATATTAGTCATTTTTAGCAAATTGTCCCTCCTTAGATTACAAATCCGCTCAATAAGGCCCCTCCAGCAAAAATTTAAACTTGTAATTCCGAAAATGTCCCTGCCCCCCTCTCCCCCCGGTGGCGGTGACGACCCCCCAGCCCCGCTCGACCCCATGCCCTCCCCCCGCCGGCCCTGCTCCCCTGCCCCCCCCTACCCGACCCCCGCTGCCCTCCCCCGTCGGCCTCCCCCGGCGGCGAGCCCCCAGCCCCGCCAGTCCCCCGCGAGCCTCCCCCCCCCGACCTCGCCCCCTGCCCACCTCGTCCTCCCTCATCGGCCCTCCCCCCGCCCTCCCTCGTCGGCCCTCCCCCCGCCGGTCCGACCCCCGCCCGACCCCTGTCGGCCCTCTCCGCACGTGTCACGACCCGCACCCTAGAGTTAGGGGCACGAGAACGTAACAACGCCCAGCCTACGCCGCAGTGTCGGCGGTAGAACGTTGTCCTATGTCTCATGCATCTAACAGTATAAGGCTAAGCAGTTTATACTCCCCGAATGGAGTGACATAGCAGAATGTAAACTCAATCACATCTAAGGTAGAGCATAATGGAAGATAGATAAAACATGAAATCCAAAAAAGATACAGGAGATAGAAGTCTAAGTGTCTAAGATACATAAACCCAGAAGTACATCTCAAAACTCAAATACAGTAATCCACAAGTAAATACAACTCCCGACAAAATGAAATAACTATCTAAACAACCTCTACTGTGTCTCCTCTAGGCTAGCAGGCAATCCCAGGCCATCTGTAAAATTTATCAACAGGTCCAGTTAGGACAGGAGCGAGCACAATACATCTCATGCAGTTCATATCATGTCAGGAAATATAAAGCAGGCAATAGAATAAGATACATGAAACGCTGTAAGAAGATGTACATGAAAACAGGAGAGATATTTGATAACTGAAAATATATATACATGAAAGTAAGAACTGTAAGTGACTAGTGATTAGAGTACGAGATGGCATGTACTTGGCTTAGGTTGTACATGATGAACATGAAAAGTAACAGAGTATACATGATGGATAAATCACATGACCATTTATACTCACCCCTACCCACAATCAATACACAAGGATCTATTCAAGTTACGTTACGGACATGATGTTTTGGTATACAAGAAACACATGAGGAAACATGAGCGTACATGAAAGAACATGAGAGTACATGAACGTACATGTAAGAACATGAGAGAACATGAGTGTACATGAATAACGAGAAGCAAGGAATACATGATGTACATGAAACAATGTTTAAAGTATCCGATGCGCCCGCTAAGGGGGTAACATCCCAAGAAGAGATCCGTGTAGTACCAATCCGTGATGATAACGTGACAGCATCAAGTAAAAGTAATCTAGAGCGAGAAATATAATTCGTTACAAGTATAAAACGATCAGAGAATGTACTCGCCTGATATCTGAATGTCCAAGGTAAAGTAGATACTGTCCGAGGAGAGGTGTCTGGCTCCTAATTAGAACAGCACAAGTCACAACATATCCAGAAGGGTAATATAAAGTACTACAATGCATTCTACATGAATCTAGGTCAAACTAGGCCAAGTCAACCCTTAGTCAACTATGGTCAACTGCACTAGTCAAACTAGGTCAAACTAGGTCATGTCCTAACCCAGTAAGTCTTACTAGGCCTAACCAAGACTATCCTAGCAAGCACACATCAATACAAGGTTATACAAGCCAACATACATCCAACTCTATATAGCATGCAATTATTCAATACTCAAATAGGCAAGAATTCACATTGGATATACACTAGGTAATCTATTACTTTAAGCTATATAGTCTACACATATATACACATGCATATTGGTATCCTTAGGTCTATAATCATTGTATTTCAAATGGTTATATAAACTTATATATTACAACACAATATGCTAACAAATATATAATATACATACATAGTTAAGTTAACTATATTCAAATACTTATTTAAGAGGCTATGTGTGTGTATGTGAACATGGCAAAGGGGCAAGTGAGGGTTAAATGGGCATACATAGTGTATACATATCAAAGAGTGTCAAAGTGTAAGTGAACAATGTGTCAAGTGTGATAGTGTCAACATAGTGTAAGGGGTACAGGGGTACATGAGGTAATATAGGATTTGTGTTAACATAGAACATTACATCTCATTAACTGTATATGCATACATTACATCTATTATTATATTACATTCATGCTTGCATTCATTCATTCATTATTCTCTTGCACCACTATATGTACCATACTTACTTACTATGGAACCTACATATCATTACAAGCCATACTTATACATGCTTACATTAGATAAGATACTTACACCTCATATCATTTATTTAACTATTTACTCATGCTTGTATTCACTATTTAATTACATAATGTATATACATTAACATGGGTTAAAATCAAATATAACATTATATTACACACAAGGGTGCACAAAATGCATATGCCGAATAGTAACTCCTACTAATAATCAATACTGTACCATCTCAGTATGAATTAAAATTTAGGATTAAAGTATGTTATAGATTTATGTGTAGCTTTCCGAAACTTTAAACGGATCGCGTTTTCGTTTCCAGAAACTCCCGAAATCGCGAAAATACCGAGAACGCGTTTGTCTTTCGTATAGTGACACTCAAATAATTCTCCAGAAAGTTACAGAAATAATTAGGCCTATTTAATACATGTTTTTGGAAAGCTAACTTCAATACGCTTCTTTTAAAAAAAAACGGGAGATTAACCGAGCTTTGAGCTAGAAGTTATGACATTTCTAAGTTAGGACTGAAATTAAAAACGTGGATAAAAATCATGACGGATTTAGGTAGTTTGAGACAAAAGAAACAAGTATATAACATAATATATCAAGAACTCACTCTACACTAATATATATATATATATATATAGATATATATATATATATATATATAATATATGAGACACTATAGAACACATCTCCAATACAAAAATATGAGATTAAACATGTAATAATCCATTCATACATAACAACAACACATAGTGTGTCCAAATTTGAAATTTTTCCACATGGACACAACCACAACACAAAGGACACTCCTACAACCTCCAAATGGACACGAAATGGACACAAATGGAGATACAACTATGGGTCATTCCTATGGGTTCAAAATAGACCTATATGCATGAGGAAATGAAAAGGAGAAGATTTATACCTCCCGGTAGATCGAATCGAAGAAAAGCCTTCCCGGAGCGACACCGACAGAGATTCCAAAAGGACACGAACGAGCTCCGAATCCTCCCAAACTTGGGTAGCTTCCTCCTTGGCTAGAATGAAGAAGAAAAGAAGATTTGGTGGCGAAATGGAAGATTTGGTGGAGAAATTGCTAGGGATTGCTCTCTAAAAATTTGGGGAAACAAGAGAGAGAGTGTGGATGAGAATAATGAAATGAACTTGAGCATATCCTCTCCCAAAGTGGCTGGCCATATGGGGCTATTTTCCTATTATGGTAAGGTCCAAAATGCCCCCACTAACCTATTCTATGAGTATTAGGAAAGGGCTAATTGATTGGGGCTAAATTAGTCATTCTAAAGTCTCTAATCACACTAACCTTATCCATAATAATTAGTCTAACCTCTAACTAAAATATTTCTATCATGTGGACTAAAATTAATATCATGTGGGCCATGCCTAACTAGTGTGTGGGTCCCACTAGAGTCAAACTACCCCCGGGTCCCCGTTTCAAGTCGGATTGAGTTGAAATTCGAACCCGACTCAAATAACCCCAAAAACAATATCATAATAATAAAATAATAATATCAAAATAATTCAAAGAGGTCAAATGCAAAATATCCTTAGGCCAAAAATGACATTAAATATCATAATCACATGGTTAGGCTCTAGGTCAAACAGTCTCTAGGGTTTCACTAGCAAAACGTCAAAACCACAAGTCATTGATTTAAATAATTTTAAAATGATTTAAAATCACAAAAATCATATCATGAATTAAATATATTATAAAATAATTATAAACACGAAATTTCAAAATTACCCTCATTTGGGAAACTGGGTGCTACAGCACGGCCCTCCCCGCCCTCGTCCCGCCCCACGGGCCTCCCCATGGCATCGCCGGCCACCAGCCCCTCCACCAACGACCGAGGAAGGGAGGAGGGGTAAAATTGTCATTTGAAAATTTTTTGCAACAAAAAATAACTAGTGAAAATTTTAAGAGCATGATTTTTTTTTTTTTTTTTTAGGAAAATGACCAATCTAAGGAGGGTCGTCTTAGTTTTGATGGATGGGAAAAGGGAAAAAAAAAAAAATCCTTGTTTTGCTATATTTATAGTTGCAACTCGCTCTTGTAACTTGCATGCAACAAACAATTAATACCAAGGAATAGAAAGAGTAGTAGACAAATCTCTCCTACTTCTCCTTCCTTCCTTTCAAATCCTAATTCCAATGGAAACATCAATCTGCTGCAGCAGCAGCAGCAGCTCCTCTCCTACCATCCTCGCCGCGGCCCACCACCGCTATCCCACCACGCAACAGCCCCTCGTCGTCCTCCTCTCCTCCGCCGCCGCCAGATCCTCCCTCCCCCGTCCCCTCTCCTCCTCCTCCACCTAAACCCTAACCCACTCTCAACCACACTAACACGAAGAAGCAACGGAGGAGGGAGGAGGAAGCAGCTGTCGGTATCGGCAGTGTTCGAGCGTTTCACGGAGCGGGCGATCAAGGCGGTGGTGTTCGCCCAGAGGGAGGCGAGGGCGCTGGGGAAGGACATGGTCTTCACCCAGCACCTCCTCCTCGGCCTCGTCGCCGAGGAGGAAGGGGCCACCAGGTCCCCCACCGGCTTCCTCTCCTCCGGCATCACCCTCGCCCGCGCCAGGGAGGCCGTGCGCTCCATCTGGTCCATCCCTCCCCCCGCGCCGCCGGCGGATCCGGGGAGATCCGCCACCGACGTCCCCTTCTCCCTCGCCACCAAGCGCGTCTTCGAGGCCGCCGTCGAGCTCTCCAGGAACATGGGATGCAACTTCATCGCGCCGAGCACATCGCCATCGGCCTCTTCACCGCCGACGACGGCAGCGCCGCCCAGGTCCTCAAGAGGTATAATTATACCACTCAGACCTAAACTACTATTATCATTACTAATCGAGGAAGAAAAAAAAAAGTTCCCTCATACACAAATAAATTAACTATTTACCAAAAACGATAATCTAGCTCGAACTAAACATTTAACAGTAAGAGAGATTTTAGCTAATGTCCCCAATTCAAAATATAAACTAGCATATATTCCGACTATTTTAAAAACTAAGATACCCTCTTTCTTTTACGAAACGGTCAAAATTTCGGTTAAAATAGTGGGGGTATACCGTATATCTAGTTTTTTTTTAACTGTTTCGTAAAAAAAAGAGGTTTTTTTTATAGTTTTTTAAAATAGTAGGGTATATGCTAGTTTCTATATTTTGAACGAGAACATTTGCTGAAATATCCCTAACAATAAAAGTTCATACAATTTGATATAGGGGATAGTATAAATCTTGGTAATCCAATGATTATGATAATTGGATAGAATATTCATATAAGCGGATGGTATTGTAGCTTGGGAGCTGACCTCAACCATTTAGCAACAATAGCACTCTCCAGACTCCAAGCGGAGCTTGCTAAGGACGGAAGGGAACCGCTGAGCACGTCCCAGAAGAACCTGACCGGAAAATCTGCACTTGTGAGGTCTACTGAAAAGACAAAAGGTTAGTGAGTGAGTCCACTCTATTTTTCTCCTTGTACACATAAACAATGCATAATTGAGGCATGTTCCGTAATTTCAGAGAAGAGCATGTTGGCCCTGTTCTGTGTGGATCTCACCGCCAGAGCCGTCGAAGGGCTCATCGATCCTGTAATCGGTCGGGATACTGAGGTCCAGAGGATCGTTCAGATCCTGTGTCGAAGGACTAAGAATAACCCCATCCTTCTGGGGGAGCCAGGAGTTGGGAAAACGGCTATTGCTGAAGGCTTGGCCCTTCGAATAGCTACAGGGGATATTCCCATTTTCCTTGCGGTATGTTTTCTTATGCTCCTGCATTTGGTTGACCATTCTTATAGTGGATCCTCGTTGTCGTGATCTTTGTTTGTGTAGGCAAAACGCATAATGTCGCTGGATATAGGTTTGCTGATGGCCGGTGCAAAGGAGAGGGGAGAACTGGAAGCACGTGTTACTGGTTTGATCAGTGAAGTGCAGAAAGCAGGTGACTGAGTGTGGACACAGTGCTAAGGACATAGAATTTCTTTCGGCGACTCTAACTTGTTCAGGTAAATGCAGGCGATGTTATCCTCTTTATTGATGAAGTCCACACTCTAATTGGATCGGGCACAGTTGGAAAGGGGAACGGAAACAAGGGATCGGGTCTTGATATTTCCAATTTGTTGAAGCCGGCGCTCGGTAGAGGTGAATTGCAGGTATATCTCAATGTGGATTATTGCAGCAAAAGATTTTCATTTGTGTGAATGTATGATAATATTGACCATAGGGTTTATATAAATATAGTATTAGGACAATTTAGTGCATAATCACGACAATCCGATCCTGCATTTGATTGCTTATTTCCTTTACTATATCCATTCAGGACAGTTTTCTTACGAAATACCTTACCACAGTGTATGCAAAATTATCAGGGAAGACTAAAAAATTATATTTGATCAGTTAATCGACAGAGTTCTTGTTTGTTGTTACTGGACTAATGTTCACACTTGTAGCTTCACGCCCCACTAATCTACACACGTATTATGTTTATCTGAGGTGAAGACAGCAAGCAGAACCTGAGAAGAGAGCAAGAATAAACTTGATTTTAGAGGGAAAGGTTGCAAGATAATATTTCATATTCAGGCCCTTTAGAATATTTTGTGAAAAGCAAGTTGAATGAGAAGCTCATGACTTGAGCTCACTTTGATGTGGTTGTCCAAGTGAACCATCAATGCATCATATCCTTTACAATCATCATCCTTGTCGTCGTTATCATCTCCCAAAATGGGTTTGGCTAGGGAGCCTGAGCTTAAACTACGAAGAAACAGAGTTATTTATTTTAACTAGTTTTCAACCTAATTACAACAAGCTTTTTTCTCAAAAGAATAAAAAAAAAAATACAGCCACCCTTTATGCTGGTTTTGGATTTCTGGGCTAGGAAATTACCAGCAAAATGGTGGGATTGCTAGGAAAATAAAATCCAGTCAGTGGTCAAGAATGGCGACATTGGTCACAAACTTTCAGCTCATGGGACCAAGCACCCTTCTAAATTATTCAAACTAAGAACGTCCTATACCCCGATATTCATTTGTTTTCACCAATCTTCACTGTGGACACCACACGTGGAACACCTAATAGGAATACAAGTCTTACAATTTACAAATTCATTATGCTTATTTTATGATACATTATCCACTATTGACAATACGAATCTAATGTGAGCAAAGATTTATTCCAGTTCCCCTTGATTAATTTTCTTGCCAATATGATTTTTATTTAGTGTTCTATTTATGCTTGCTCCGAATATTGCCCCAGTTCATGTTTAAGGAATTTGCATATACTCATTTTGGTTTTCTCCAAAAATGCTTGTTTCCTTCAACCCTCCTTCCCCATTTTTTGGTTGTTGAATCTTTCTTTCTATATCCTACATTAAAAGAGGGCATCAATGCATGTTTCACTTTCATTTGTATTAGCATTTCATAGGCAGTTTCAATGTTCTTTGTGATACTGATTGTAAGAAATTTCCAGTGTATTGCATCTACGACTGTAGATGAACACAGGTCACATTTTGAAAAGGATAAAGCTTTAGCTCGTCGTTTCCAACCAGTTTTCATAGACGAACCTAGCCAGGTATTGGAAGGTTTGAGGTTATACTTTTTTGTGTGATATTTTTACTAGACCCATTGACACTGTATTCCTTTCATGCTTTAGGATGAGGCTGTCAGGATTTTGATGGGCCTGCGTGAAAGATATGAAAGTTATCATAGGTGCAAATTCACTATGGAGGCCCTAAATGCTGCAGTGTACCTCTCAGCAAGATATATTCCTGACAGACATCTTCCTGATAAAGCTATAGATCTGATTGATGAAGCTGGAAGCAGAGCTCGTATGGATGCATTCAAGAGGAAAAAAGAACAAAAAACCTCCGTACTCTCAAAATCGCCAGATGAATACTGGCAAGAAATTAAGGCTGTTGAGGCAATGCATGAAGTGGTAAAATCTCCTTTAAATCAATGCTAATAAAGTATTTGCATCTTTATGTCAAACAAGTCCCAAGAGTTTTCTTTGATACACAGGTGTCAGCAAATAAGCTGAAGTACTCTCCAGATCAGAAAAGCTCCGACAGTCGTGGTGGTGCTGATGTAGCCAGTGATGGCAAAACCATCTCAAATTCATCTCTCCCTTCAGCACCTCATGATGAGTATGATGTTTGACCTACATGTTATGTAATTAGGAACATGTTTACCACTTTGTACTTTGCTTTAAACCAATCCTTCTTGTAATTTTGCTTTTGTGCAGACCTGTTGTCGTTGGAGCAGAAGAAATTGCTACAGTTGCTTCATTATGGTCAGGAATCCCAGTTCAGCAGCTCACTTCAGATGAAAGAAAACTTCTAGTTGGTTTGGATGACGAACTTAGAAAACGTGTAATTGGCCAAGATGATGCTGTTATTGCTATCTCTCGAGCTGTAAAAAGATCACGTGTCGGACTGAATGACCCTGACAGACCTATTGCAGCAATGCTCTTCTGTGGTCCTACCGGAGTTGGTAAAACTGAGCTGACGAAGGCTTTAGCTGCTTCTTACTTCGGATCAGTAAGGCCCATGACCTCTGTCCTCTCCCTCTTCCTTCTCACAACACACAAGCATATATATATATATATATATATATATATATATATATATATGCAAATTTGCATGCATGTGATTTGATTAATTCAGCTCATACTTATTTTTGACCAAGGAAGGATATCCATTGCCCTCACAAGCTCAAGGGGACTTGAGCCCCCTCTACAATTTAAAAAACGACAATATAGTAGAGGCCCCTAAAAGAAAATAATTTACAAAATATACTCTACAAATAGATTATGTCTCTTGCCCTCTCAAACTTTTCAGTTTCATCCACTATTTCTCTCAAAGAGTTCTTATCTCCTTCTGGACTCTTGAGTCTTCCCTCCTTCCATCGCCTCCTGCCCTACTGCTCGAACCAACCATTCCTCTTACGACCACTTTGACAAGGCAGTACGTAACTTCACTTCTTCCCCGTCAGCCACCTCCACCGAGTCTTTAGAAGGCCCCAACCATGATAGCACTCAGTTCCCTACTATAATTCGTCCTTCCAACTCTCCAGCCTCCGTTTTGGATCAGCGGTGATGAAATAAAGATCTCAAGGTATTTTGTTTAAGACTATCTCCATCAGTAGTGTCACATGTAACTGATCACAATGCTGTCATATCTCAGCGCGTTGTTCACCACATGGTCCACATTGTTGTTGCAATTGCACAACATTACTGCTGTGTCCGGGTAGCTAAAATCTGGGTGTCCCTCTGACCAATTTTTTTGCTTCCTGTGTCCTCCCCTATTTTTTAACTATAGTTTTGAGCTGAACATATGGAACCGAACAGTCACAAACCAAAAATTAAAACACTGAGACATGCTTCATATAGCACATATGCTTCTGAATCATGGTTTTGCGCTTCATGGCTCATGTATAGATTTCAAACCTTTGCTGAAAATATTTGGCATGTTCACGTTCTTGACAAACACAATAGAGAGATGAGAAAGTATAATTGAATCCATTTTATACCTTATTGAAAGCTAGTACTATATAAAACATACAAATATAAATATTATTAAAGATCTAAAATAAATAATACAGAAATAAATGTGTTCACATGTATAAATAATTGTATCCATGCCTTACCAGCTTCTTAGATTTTCTAAAAAAATTGCCATATTCGAAATCCATATGTGTCCGTGTCCATCTCTGCATCCATGCAAGCCTACTTAACTGCCAATGTTTTTACTTTTGTTTACAATGGTAATTATGGGTCATCAAATAGGTTGCTTTGACCTTTAGTTTTATATTCTTTACATGTATCACCAAATAAACTTCTTACTATTAAACAAATGTTATTAAGCCTTAAAAAAGAAAAGATATGGAACCGAACAGTCACAAACCAAAAATTAAAACACTGAGACATGCTTCATATAGCACATATGCTTCTGAATCATGGGTTTTGCGCTTCATGGCTCATGTATAGATTTCAAACCTTTGCTGAAAATATTTGGCATGTTCACGTTCTTGACAAACACAATAGAGAGGTGAGAAAGTATAATTGAATCCATTTTATACCTTATTGAAAGCTAGTACTGTATAAAACATATACAAATATAAATATTATTAAAGATCTAAAATAAATAATACAGAAATAAATGTGTTCACATGTATAAATAATTGTATCCATGCCTTACCAGCTTCTTAGATTTTCTAAAAAAATTGCCATATTCGAAATCCATATTGTGTCCGTGTCCATCTCTGCATCCATGCAAGCCTACTTAACTGCCAATGTTTTTACTTTTGTTTACAATGGTAATTATGGGTCATCAAATAGGTTGCTTTGACCTTTAGTTTTATATTCTTTACATGTATGCACCAAATAAACTTCTTACTATTAAACAAATGAGTTATTAAGCCTTAAAAAAGAAAAGATATGGAACCGAACAGTCACAAACCAAAAATTAAAACACTGAGACATGCTTCATATAGCACATATGCTTCTGAATCATGGGTTTTGCGCTTCATGGCTCATGTATAGATTTCAAACCTTTGCTGAAAATATTTGGCATGTTCACGTTCTTGACAAACACAATAGAGAGATGAGAAAGTATAATTGAATCCATTTTATACCTTATTGAAAGCTAGTACTATATAAAACATATACAAATAAATATTATTAAAGATCTAAAATAAATAATACATAAATAAATGTGTTCACATGTATAAATAATTGTATCCATGCCTTACCAGCTTCTTAGATTTTCTAAAAAAATTGCCATATTCGAAATCCATATTGTGTCTGTGTCCATCTCTGCATCCATGCAAGCCTACTTAACTGCCAATGTTTTAACTTTTGTTTACAATGGTAATTATGGGTCATCAAATAGGTTGCTTTTGACCTTTAGTTTTATATTCTTTACATGTATGCACCAAATAAACTTCTTACTATTAAACAAATGAGTTATTAAGCCTTAAAAAAAGAAAAGAAAAAGGCTATTACAAGATTCGAGCTAATGCCAGGATTTCATATTTCTTGTACAACAGGAGGAAGCAATGCTACGCCTGGACATGAGTGAATACATGGAGCGGCACACTGTTAGCAAGTTGATCGGATCTCCTCCAGGATATGTAGGGTATGGAGAAGGTGGTACCCTGACTGAAGCAGTTAGAAGAAAGCCCTTCACGGTGGTTTTACTTGATGAAATAGAGAAAGCTCATCCTGATATTTTTAACATCCTCCTTCAAGTATTCGAAGATGGCCACCTAACTGACTCTCAGGTGAGTTGCTTAGCAGTCCGTATCCAAATGTTTTGTGCATGTAAGAGTTGACTCACATTTTGAACCCAGTTCATATAGAAAAACTGATGATCCAACTCAGGTTGGATGGAAGTTATACTTCTTGCATAGGAAAGATGACTACTTAAATGGGATTAAAACATAAAAGAGTCAAATGCACAGGACAATTGTAGTGCCTCTAAGTCTAAGAAACTTAGTACAAACTACAACAATAGGGTACCTACTTGATGATTTATCATTTAAGTAGTGTACTACTAGCATTCTATAATGAGTTTGTGCTTCAACCTTTCTAATTGCTACCTACATATAATATAACATATCATGTTAGATAGCCTATGATACTGGCTATTAATCAAACATTACTAGTCTTACTGAAGTTATCCACGGCCAATTGATACTCCTACAACTACAAACACTGGTTAATTGTTACAAATGTGAAATTTAATTATCATACAGTGTAATAATACATTACACATTGAGTATGCGCTAACAACTAAGCTTGGACTTTATCATAATTAATTAAGAATAATGATGGTAATAATAATTTCATAAGAATGTGAAACATTCATCAATATTATGAACCAAAAGTCTAAAAATCATGATCCACATATTACACAGACATGCACATGTATACACAAACTAAACATTACGCTACCATACCCTTCAATATATATATATATATATATATATATATATATATCTATATATATATATATATATATATATATAGTGGTTTGCAATCGGTTAAAACAACCCTGAAATTTAATCCTACATGGACTAATAGTAATGAAGTTACATACTAGGAGATGCCTTCTGTCACTCTGTTTTATTTGGAACTATCAAGAGTTATATGAACAAGATATTGGTGGTTATTGCTTCTTGGGATACCATGGAAAGTGGTGCCAACATCAACTAACCTTTATAACTAAAACAATTTATGATATTTCAGTACAGTTTTCTTCTGCTTCAGTGACAGTTATATGTAACCCTTAGTTTGCGTCTTTTAAATTCAATATGTTTGACTTGATTAGGGGCGAAGGGTATCATTCAAGAATACTCTGATTGTCATGACATCAAATATTGGTTCTACTGCAATTTCTAAAGGCAGGCGGAGCATGGGTTTTATTCTTGGAGAAGATGGAGAAACGAGCTCATACGCTGCAATGAAAGCACTTGTAATGGAAGTTGAAGGCATATTTTAGGCCCGAGCTACTCAACAGGAGATGAAGTGGTCGTATTCCGGTCCCTTGAGAAAGCACAGGTTTGTATACGTTCAGTTTACTTTGAACACAAGCATACTAGTTATCAAAAAGGTCATTACCTTGTAAACTACCTGCTTGCAAGATGATGATACTTATTCTTAGTATTTTAAGGCTATATTTCTCCACCAGCTTGAAACTGGAATATAGTCTTCCTTGGTTCCTCTCTCAGATGCTGGAAATTCTAAATATTATGTTGAAAGAAGTAAAGAGCAGGCTCCTGTCCCTGGGAATTGGCCTTGAAGTGTCGAATAAAGTCATGGATCTAGTGTGCCAACAGGGCTATGACAGGACCTTCGGTGCTCGACCGCTAAGGAGGGCAGTCACCAATCTCATCGAGGATGTAATAAGCGAAGCAATTCTCACTGGAGAATACAAGCCTGGTGATACTGTGGTGGTTGATCTCGATGCTTCAGGAAGCCCTTTCGTGAGCCATCTATCTGATGATCAAACCATTCACTTGTCAGATGCAACATCGACTATGTAGCATGTCAGATGTAATGCCCGCAGTGTACTATATATTTATATTTATAGGGTGTATAGCCGAAAGTGTTACGGATTTTTTTTGTACAGACGACGAGGGCACAAGATGTATAAACATTGTGCGCTTCCTATTGAAAAGACAGCAGTCGACCGGTCCGTGCTACTACAGTTATGCTGAACTCTCAGAATAAGCTCCCCGTGGAAGCAGATCCGATTACTTATTGCTGTCAGTTCATCTCTTATGATAAGCTACGAGCTCTGGACATGTACTGTAGTCTGTATATAGCTATAGGTAAAATTGAATTTGGAGCTATTAAGGAAAATGTATAGAGATTACTTGGAATGAAATTGAAATATTATTCTTTGCCTAACTATGATACCTACCTGCATCCCCTTGTCTCGAGTGATTCACGTTCTTGCATCAAGCTGACTGCCTGAAACTTGTCATGGATTTTAAACATTATTATTTCGGAAATTTTCATACAGAAAATTGAAGTTAAGAAATTATGCTCAAAGCGCATAGTTTTGTGAAATTACAAATTGAAACCTTAAAAAATTTCATATATATCATTTTTCGTCACTCATCCGTCTGAGGGGAAATTCGAACTCAAGACATCTGCTTGTGGGCACTACCACTAGGCTAGTGCCTTAGGGACACACACACACACACACACACATACACACATATATATATATATATATATATATATAATAATATATATATTATATATATATATGCACGTGCTTTGTACGTATAATAACGTACAATAAGAATATTTCAATTATAATTAAATATCTCTTCTAGCTCATGTGGTTAAGGTATGAGGTATTGTTCTTGTTTGGTTGAGTTTGATTCTCCATGTTATATATAACAAATTTAAACTTTTTCATCAATTTTTTACATAATTAAATTTTTTTGAAAATAAAATAGAACATGATATACATACGGCTTAGACGGCTCACTTTTGAGCCGTATTGAAGTCTCATTATATAGGCTTAATTGCAACTTGATACCCTCAACTATGTCAGTTTTTCAAGTTAATACCCTAAACTTTTTTA
Organism: Iris pallida; assembly: GCA_029216955.1. Taxonomy (NCBI): domain Eukaryota; kingdom Viridiplantae; phylum Streptophyta; class Magnoliopsida; order Asparagales; family Iridaceae; genus Iris; species Iris pallida. Next base: position 28,088 of record JANAVB010035475.1, read on the forward strand.
TTCAACAACTTAATACTATCAACTATTATATATTTTCAATTTTATACCCTAAAATTAAAAAATCCCAAACTACCCTTGCCCTTCCTTCCCCCTTCTACCCACCCCAGTGTTCTATTCGGCGAACTAGGGTTTGATACAGAGTTCTTTTGGTTTTGTAGAGCTTTACTTTTAGGCCTCGTTTGGTTACCGGAATTTGAGCTTGGGAAAGAAAAGTGATTCCTTTCCTATGTTTGGGAGCCAAAGGAAAGTTGTTGGAAAGGGAAAATGATTCCCAAGAGGTAGGAAAATAGGGGAAAAAGTGGTTCCTCCCATTTATCTAAGGAATCACTTTCCCTCCAACTTTTCCGTATTTATTACAAAAAATTTTGACCAAAATATCCATGTTCATAATATTATTTACCATTTTTATCCATAATATCTTTTAGACAAAATATTTCTAAGTAATAATTATTTTTATTAGCACGAGAGTATTTTTGAAAAATTGACTTGATTTGTTTCATTTCCTTACAAACACCAAACACTATAATGAAAATTAAAGATATATTCCGGCTATAATTTCGATCTTTCCAAACACCGGAAAGGAAAGTTTATAGGAATTATAATTTCCTAAAGGAAAGGAAATATCAAGGAATCAGTTTCCTTTCCTTTCCATTAGGGTTTTTGGAGCATTTGCAGTGAGTTTGGACCGAGATCCGGGAATCTAGGGTTCCGATTGAGCTTCTTTTACTTGAAGCAGTGGGACGCTAAGGAGATCTCCATTTAAGGTTTGGTATGAACTTCTTATTATTTCCTAGCTTTACTTAGGGTTTTGGAGCGTTTGCAGTGGATTTTTGGACGGAGATCTGGAGAACCTAGGGTTCGGATTCAGCTTCTTTTGCTCGAATTGGACCGGGATCTGGTGGAATCCTTACAAATGCAAGAGATTTGTGATTCTTGAGTCGTCTGGAGCTTCAGAATCGAAGGAATCATCCAGTTAGGGTCTTGGAACTGGATTTGAGTGAGGATTCGATCTTCCGATACCGATATTTTGGTTTCTCTTTTGGAAGGGGGAAGGTTTTATGTTCTCTGGTTTATGGCGTGGCCGCCGCCTTTGAAGAAGACTTGTTTGGTGAAGAAAGATTGTAGCTTTGGTACACTTTTATGTTTTTTTTTCCCGCCGAATAGAACATTGGGAAGGGAGGGGGAAGGAAGGGGGGTGGGTCGGGGAGGCGCAAGGGTGCAGCCGGGGGGAGGGAGGCTGGGCCAGAGGGAGGGGTGGCTGAAGGGGGCGCGACGGGGGTGGATGGGTTGTGGGTAGTTTTCAGTTTTGAGCAGGGACATTTGTGTCCAAAAAATTTTCAGGATACAAAGTTGTTCCAAAAAAAAATTTAAGATATCAACTTGACAAACTAAAATAGTTGAAAATATCAAATTACAATTAAGTCCAAAATATATATATAATATATTCCTGCGTGGCTGAGAAGCGGACCACACAGTCTATTTACAGTTGGAGTAGTTGAAGCTATCAAGAAACATCTAGTCCAAGGAGTAACCAATTGGTCGATGCCAAGTTGCTCGTTAGTCTCGGTCCACCGCCCGCCCCTCTCTCCCATTCCCCCACCTTTGGAAGAGCCAAGTCTTACACGCATATATTTGTGGTTCCTTCCACAGACACCTTGTCCTCTTATGAAAACAGACAGCTCCACAACCCCAATAGTTGATATGGCTGCTAGCCCACAGGGGAACAAAATTTCTAAACTCACGAGTGGAGACCACCACACGGTCGAAATCGACGTCACGTACCGCTTTACTATTGGTTGGACAATGGGACCCACAAGGCCACTAACACAGAAAACACGACTAGTGGGAGGTCGGTACCCATGCTGTCGATAAGGAAGTGCTGCTCTGCAAAAAAATTACATTATTTAAAATATATATATAATTTTTTTTAATTTATGATTACAAATATAATAATTGTTACTATTTATCTATGACTGTGTATAACGTAGATAAAACATTTTCTAAACGAAAAATGAAAAAAATAAAAAAAGCAAAAAATAAATGTTAAAAATGTTAAAAACTAATAAACATTTTCTTTGGAAAAAACTAAAAATAATGATAAAAAATAAAAAAACGAGAACGAATAAAAAAACAGAAAATTTCAAAAAAAGCATTAAAATTTAATATAATTGTAAAAAGAGCATTAAGTTCAGCAAAATTATATTTTGAGCATCGATTCGGCAATTCAATTGCCGTAAGATGATGTCAGCCGGTCCAGCTTCGATTAACCGTTAACCCAGAAATGGATTAAAACAAAAGGGTGAGATTAAGGATCAAACGGCAAATCAAAGACCGTTCGGTGACGTCAGCCGACGTAGGCATACGGCAAAGGAATTGCCGTTTGTGTTATATCATTTTATTTTTTTCTTTTTTCAATTGAATTGTCGTTTTTGTTTTTAAATTTTTTTTTTTTTACGTTCCGCCGATATCATCATACGGCAAAGGAAGTGCCGTTTTTGTTTTTTTGTTTTTTTTTTTTTTTTTTTCTGTTTGGGCTTTTTAATTTAAAGAATGTGCCGTTTTGATTTATAAAGAATCTTGCTTTATTGGTAATTAGTTTTATTTTTTCGCTGGATTTTTTTTTTTAATTTATTTTTCTACGACAAAGGAAGCGCCGTTTTAATTGGGTCATCATACGGCAAAGGAAGTGTTGTTTTAGTGGTGTAGGCTGGTTTTTTTTTTTTCTTTTAATTTATTTTTTCGTACGGCAAAGGAAGTGCCGTATGATGACCCAACAAAGATTTATTTTTTTCGTAATTAGTTTCTTTTCTTTGAATGGGCTTGAAATTTATCATTCTAAGAAACGGCAATTCCTTTATCGTATGCTGACGTCAGCTGACGTCAGCGTAAAAAAATAAAAACAAATATAAAACAAAAACGGCAATTCAAATGAAGAAAAAAAACCAAAAATATAAAAAAGGAACACAAACGGCAATTACTTTGCCGTATACCTACGTCGGCTGACGTCGCCGAACGGCCTTTGATTTGCCGTTTGTTCCTTAATCTCTCCCCTTTGTTTTAATCCATTACGGGTTAACGGTTAATCGAAGCTGCGCTGGCTGACATCATCATACGGCAATTGAATTGTCGAATCGATGCTCAAAATATAATTTCACTGAACTTGATGCTTTTTTTACAATTATATTAAATTTTAATGCTTTTTTTGTAATTTTCTGATAAAAAAAACCAAAAAACATAAAAAGTGCAGAAGAAACAAGAAAAAAGAGAGTATAAAAACCAAACAAAATGAGTTTTTTAAAAAGGAAACAAATAATGCGAAAATGCGATAAAAAGCAAGAAAAGAAAACTTTTAAAAAGTATAGAAAGAATAAACAACAAAAAGTTTTTTTAACGAAAAGTAATATAAAAAAACCATAAAAACAAATGACAAAAGATAAAAAGCGAAAAAGGAAAAAAAAATCGATTTTTTTTGCAAAAAATGAAAAAAAAAATGAAAAAGATTAGAAACAATAAAAAAAAAGAACACTTTAAAAAGTGTATAGAAAGAACAAATTAAAAAGAAAAAAAATTTGAAAAGCAGATTTATTTTTTAAAAATCGAAAATAAAGAAAATAAAATTCTTAAAAACAAATGAAAAAAGGTTAAAAAAACACAAGTAAAGGAGGAAAAAACTTCAAAAAAATATAGAACATTACGTACACAATAAAAAAAATATACTAATATTACATGGGGATAACAAACTTTTTGAAATACAACAGAAAAAATACAAATCGCCAACATAATTGCCAATACTAATGGGTGTTTGGGCAAGAGATTGGCATTGGGTACACAATAAAAAAAATATTATTATTACGTGGGGATAACGAACCCTTTGAAATACAACAAAAAATATAAATCGTCAACAGCAATTGCCAAAATTAATGTCTGTTTGGGGCCTTTGGGCACGAGATTGCCATTGGTAGTGGCAGTTTGGTAACAATACTTTTGTTTGTATTTTTTTTAGAAAAAATTTGAGTTGCATTCCACTTTTATTACCATAATTTGATGTGCACCCCACACAATTACCGTAACGTATGGAACCCCCAATTTTGATGGAAACAGTCGTCATTGACAGTCAACCCTTTTGACTGATACTTTAGGAACTGAATGCCCTCCATGTCGTCACTGTCTTCCCCGCACGCTCACCCATGCCGCGTGTCAACCCCATCGTGCGCATTCCGCTACTCCCTTCCTTTTGCGGACAGCCGGAGCCCCCCCTCCCTCCACCCCCTCTTTCTTCGGCACCCCCTCCCCTCTTTCTCCGTTGCCGGCAGCTGGATGGGTGTGTGTGTGTGTGTGCGCACTACTAAAATAAGGCAAATTAGCGACGTCCAGATACGTCGCTAATTAAGGAAAATACGTCGCTAAACGTAAAGCGACGAAAGATGAAGGTCGCAAAAAAGCTAGTCGCAGATGACAAATTCGTCGCCCTCCGTCGCTGTTTGCGACATCACCCCAATGTCGCTGGGTCGTCGCAAAATTAGCGACGGAGGGCGATGAATCTGAACGTCGCCAAATTAGCGACGTAGTGCGACTACGTAGCGACGTTATTTTCTTTTATGTGATGACATGGCATGCCTGCCACGTCAACAGTTTAGCGACGTACAGCGACCAAATTAGCGACGTCAACTCTCTGCCACATCAGCTATTGAGCGACGGATTGCGACGGATAGCGACGTGACGGCGCTAATTAGCGACGTCTGGATACGTCGCTATATGTCGCAGAACGTCGCTATACGTCGCAGATATTATGAATTTTTTTTTATGTTTGGTATTTTGTTATGTTGTGTTTGTGTTTACACAGACACACATCATCACAAAAATACCAAACATATTTTTTTAAAAATTGGACAACACCTCCTTTGTATATCAGATCATCGCTTATAACCCAGCGTAGGTATATTTGTCATCCCCGTCGCAGATATCACAAACATACATGTCCAAGTAAATATCATACATGTACTCAATGAAAATACCAACAAAGTAAATATCACAAACATACATGTCCAACAAACATATATGTCCACAATGGAGGGCAAATAAGAATGAAAATCAGTGTACAGAACGGTCAATGGGTCCATAGGGCCAATACATACAAAGATGATAAAAAAAATCTACTGGATCACTAAGGACCCCTGCCGCGCATCTGATATAGCATGTACTCATACTGCTCCTGTGAGCTGCACCGTAGGGGCAGTAGGAGGCAGTGCAATGTCTGGAGTCGGCGCCGTCGATGGACCGGGAGGACGTATCTGCTCCAGCTCTCGCAGTCGCTCACCATGCGCAGCAAGGGTACTCACCATCCTCGAGTACTCTCCTCAATCGAGGTTTGTACCTGAGTGAGTGAGGCAGACATGGTCCTCTGCAATCCCTCCAGCTCGAACTGTCTACGCTCTGTGCGCTGCGTAGACTCAGTGAGCGTGTGCAAGCTGGCAGCTGTAGCCTGCTGCAGACTCATCAGCTCCTGTATACTGCGCTCGACCGCATCAAATCGTCCGGTGATCATCGGATCGTCGCTCTGCGGTATGGTGATCAGAAATCTGCTGCTGCAACTCGCGACGCAGCTCGTCGATCTGACGACCAATATCCTGAGCTCGTGATGACGCCTGCGAAGCTGGAGACTGTGCACTGACAGAGGGGGCCCGGGATGACTCTGAAGACAAATAGGCGCCGTAGGATCTCGTACCGTAGTACATACCCTTCTGAAGACCACCAACGGCGGTCATCCAGAGGTCGTCCTACGATGGAGCTATAGACGGTTGGGAGGAAGTACCAGCCCCTCCCTCTGCTGGCGCACTAGCAGCAACAGCCGCCTCCTCTTGTAGCCGAAGAAATTCGGCCTAGAACAATGTTTGCTAACGTCTAAGTGTTTGCTAAAGTCTATATTGATATCTATTTTCCTATTTTCTAAATTATAGTAAATTAATATAAAGAATAGAACGTACATGCCTGCGTCGCCCTCTCGTCAATGAACTCCCCAGCCCTCCGATGGGTGACCAGGAAGACGGTCACCTTGTTGGGGTCCTCACCCTTTTTTATCTGTTAAAATATATTAGCTATTATTAGTATTAAACATTCTATCCAACTATATATAAAATGATGTCCGTAATAGCAAACATTCTATCCATATGCCTGCGTCGTCCTCTCGTCAATGAACTTCCCAGCCCTCCGATGGGTGACCAGGGACTGCCTAATATCCGTCATAGTTGGATAGAATGTTTGCTATGACGGACATCATTTTATATATAGTTGGATAGAATGTTTAATACTAATAATAGATAATATATTTTAACAGGTATGTAGGCCTCAAAAAATGAAAGTCACGCTGAGTTGATCAAGACAGAGTCAAAAGTCACGCTCAATTGATCCAGACAATATAAACAAATCATGCTGGGGAGACAGCTCATCATTTGTCAGAGAGTAATTATGACTGACAGCACAACAGTCGAAGAATGTCTGACAGCACAACAGTCGAAGAATGTCTCTTCGTATGCCACGTATGCACAGACTTCGAGAGATCATCGCCGTCTATTGCGTGATTTTCGAAATCTTCTTCAGCAAGACTCAGCCTTCGTCAAGTTGGCGTACCAAAAGGTTTCTTGTCATTTAATGCGACTGACAAAACAATCACTGTCAGAGATTTTGTGTCAGTCGAGACACGCTGAATCAAGACAGCTGGCAGTTCTATCTCAAGTCTGCGTGTATTTGTGATCTTCATCTCAAGTTTGCGTGGATTCTGAAGTTTTCTTCCTCAAGTTTGCGTGGATTTTTGAGTTCTTTGCCTCGAAGTCTGCGTGGATCCTGAAGCTTCCTGCCCCAAGTTTGCGTGGATTTTGAAGCTTTCTACACCGAGTTCGCGTGGATTTCGTCTTCAACAAGTCTGCGTGGATTTCATCAAATTGGAGTACGTGGCAGCCATGCCACTGATCTCTCGCCTGCGTGTCCTGTAACTTGCACACGACTCATGCATGATTGCCATGTGTCCAACAGTTACAGGCCACGTCCAGTAACTGCTCACAGCCTTGCGTATGTTAAATCCTGCGTGATTTTCAACTAAGCACAGGCTGTGAAGACAGTTATCTTTTCAGTTATTATTTTTGACTCTATAAATAGAGTTCTTTTTCTCATTCATTGTACAGATACATTGATATCTACTGTCAAAATTTTGAGAGCTTTTCTTCTTCGCATAGTCCAAGGGATAACGATCGTCTTCTAGATCGGATTTCTACAGTTGTAATTTTCCCAGAAACACAACAAATAAAGAGAATTTCTTTATGGAAAACAAATTAGCGACTCTGCTGGGGAAAACCATCTCCTCTTCTGAGATGGTAACAACTCAATGCGACACTTCGTCAATCGGCTCGACGAAGAAGGTGATGACGATCAAATTCGATCAACTCGCCTATAAGAAATGCAGCGGGCTAAGGGTGGCAAGCCCACTCCAGCCTCCATCATCACTGCCAAGTCGAAGGGACACTCTGTCTATGTCCCTAAGAATCAGTTGGCAGTCAATGGTGAAGTCTCTGCCACAGTGTACTACTCCTAACACTGGCAAGAACTCCACTGCAAGCACGCACACTCTTGTGCGCTCGAAGATTGACAGTAACTAAAAGTCACGCTGACAGTACTGGCTCCTTAGCCGAATCTGTTCCAGCGTGCAAATTCAACTCTAAAAGTCACGCTGACAGTACTGGCTCCTTAGCCGAATCTGTTCCAGTGTGCAAATTCAACTCTAAAAAGTCACACTGACAGTACTGGCTCCTTAGCCAAATCTGTTCCAGCGTGCAAATTCAACTCTAAAGTCACGACTGATAGTACTGGCTCCTTAGCCAAATCTATTCCAGTGTGCAATCCCACATTCAAAAGTCACGCTGACAGTACTGGCTCCTTAGCCAAATCTGTTCCAGCGTGTAATTCTAAAATCAAAAGTCACGCTAACAGCTCTGGTTCTTTAACCAAGTCTGTTTCAGCGTGTATTTCATCAGAGAAGAATAGCTCCTTAGTTATCTCTTCTTCTTCACCGAGTTCTACTAGAACTGGGGGTGGTCTTCCACACAAAGTCCTTCGAAAAGGAATAACTCTTTAGTTGTTTCTTCTGCTCCTGTAGTTTTTACTTCAGGAACAGCTTTGACTGATACTTTTGTTAGTCAAAGGAAAGGAGATGGTCTTTTGACTACTCTTCCTTCTGGACATTCTATGTCTCAAAATCTGAATGAGTCTAAGAAGAAACATTCCTTAATGTCTTCTTCTTTGACTTTCTTCAAATTGGGCACAGAATCTGTCCATTAAAGAGGGTCTGTTACCAACTCCTAATCAAAGGAGTGGTTCAACTCTTCCTTCTCTGCAAATATCCAGATCAATGGAAGGAAAACTCCATGTTTCCAAAATTAATGTGTTACCTTCCACTGATTTAAGAACAAAACTCAGCACTTCTGGTGTTAAGAAACCATACCAATTGGATATGAAGATAAAAGATCCAGATGCAGAGTATGCAAGAAATTATGTGGCTCACATTAATCACTCTTTGTATAATCAAGAGCCATCAAGACCCAAGAACAGGAAGTATACTCCTCAATCTTCACAAACAGATTTACGGGAATATCTTCAACAGAAGAGAAGGAGTAATTCTATATCAAAGGAACATGCTGAATGTGACTTCTATCCAAGAGTCATAATTCAGTGCAGATGTCAATCAACAGTTCAAGACCATGGTGATCATGAATGTGACTTCCAGCCAAGAGTCACAATGCAATGCAGATGTCAAAATAAACGACAGTCTGTCTTCAATAGGATTCAGTATGAACCTATGCCTGATGAAGATGAGCCTTTGTTTGCCTCTGTCAACATGACTTCTCGGGACACCGGGGGTAGAGTTGATAGTCCAGATGGAGTATATAGAAACACCAGAGCAAGAGTCCTGGCTTCTAGTCAAAGAAATTTGATCCCTGAAATTGATTCTGAATTTCTTGGAGAATCTAACTTCCCACCTCTTCCTACTGGGGGTAATTCTCCTATAGTTGACTTTGATGACACGAAGCAATGATTCAGAGCATACAACATCTACTAGTTCATCAATAATCCCTCATACAGTCACGACTTACATGGTTGATGGGAATACTGATGAACCTTCTTCTTCCTTGACTCCTCAAGATCAAAGAATTGCTTCTTTGGAACAGCAAATGAAGTCTATGACTGACACAATGAAGTCGATGTATGAACTCATGACAGCTCAGTTGCAAAATCGACAGACTGTATCAGATGCCATACCAGTTGATACTGATATAAGTCCAGTACAAGTTCCTCCAGCAGTACAATCCAATACTCCTGGACCAGCTCAACCAAATCCTAGTCTCTCTGGAGCTGGGGGTAGTGCTTACAATGCTGTTCCTCCTCCCAACTATTCTCTACAAGCCACAACTCCACAATCTTCGGGAGTTGTCTCTGAAGAATTGAAGAATCTCAAAACTCAATTCGAGGCATTCAAACAGAAGGATGGTTTACAAAGGTTAGGCATCAAGCAGCCTTATCCGATAGAATGGAAGCAAGTATCATATCCTCCTAAATACAAGCCTCCTACTATCTCATTCTATGATGGAACCACTTCTCCAAGTCAGTTTATTAATCACTTTGAAGTGATGACTGATCAACTGCAACCAAGTGATGCCCTCCTTACTCGGGTATTTATTGGATGTCTCAAGGGAACGGCTTATGAATGGTATAGGAGTCTCCCAGATGGGAGTATTACCTCATTTGCTGGTTTCAAACAGATGTTTCTTGAAAGGTTCTATGAAGGGCTTAATGACATGACTATGTCTGCTCTTATTAGAATCAAGCAGAAAAATAATGAATCTACAGAGGAATACATTGAACGGTTTCGAAGAGAAGCTCTGAAGATGCCTCTTGGAACTCCTGATGCTGTCACCATTGACACGTGCAAATCAAACTTGTTGCCAATCATCAGTATGTGGACAGGGTCCACTCAATTTCAAGATTGGCCTTCCTTCATAGTCAGTGCCAAAGCTGCAGAAATCAGTGCTGAAACCTTCAAAGGTTTAGGAGTGCAGATGACTCCTAAAGAAACAGGACAAGGTGCTAACAATAAAAATAATGCTCGCAAAGGAAAAGAAACTCTTGAAGTTAATCTTCAGAGCAAAGATGCATCAAATGTTCAAACTCCTGCCTCTACAACTCAACAATCAAGAACACCTCGCCCCAGAGAAGAATATTCTTTTGATGACGACGATGTCCTTGGTATCTTTGAATGTCTGCTGAAAGGTAATAAAATACAATTACCAGAGATCAAGAAAACCTGATGAAGCTGGTAAGACAGATCATCCTAAATACTGTCCATATCACAGAATGCTGGGTCATACAATTCGTACATGTTATGTATTGAAAGGAAAGATCCAAGAAATGATTAAATCTGGAGCTATCTCTCTTACTCCAAAAGAGAAGACCGTCACCTCCAACGTCGTCTCTATGCAATTTGGAGATTTCCCTCCTCAACTCCTTGAAAGTGGGATTGTTCCTATTCCCAAGGCAACTCTTGACATAGTGAATCTTCCTCCTCCACAGTCTGAAGGATTAGTGCCAATCACTTTGGAAACAGGGGAAATCATGTGGATCCATCCTGATCTAGTGGCAGATTTTGAATCGCCTTCTCCTCAAAAGATTTCTTCTCAAAAATCCAAGAAGGCTGGAAAGATCAAGTCATGTCATATGACTTCTCTTGGGTCTACCTCTGACACAGAGCCAAAAGACAAAGAAGAAGCACTTGTTAGTGCTACTCGAACGGGGGAAACCTTACCTAAAGGATTATTCTAAAAATCCTGAAGATCCTACTGATATCCTTCAGATGCTAAAGATGCTTCCTAATGTTCCTCCTGAAGAAGAATCATCCACTGAACCTGTTCCTTCCCAAGCCTACGGCTCTGGAGAAAGGCAAACAACAGGCTCGGTTTGATAAGCCAATCAAGAAGTCTTCTCCTCTTGGACTTCAGAAGCCTTACAACTTCGACATTTTGGCTCAGCTTGCTAATACCTCCAGCTAGAATGTCCCTTTTGAACTTCTACGTCTTTCCAAAGAAACTCGGGAGACGTTAAGTGAAGCACTTCTACAAGCTGACTCTTGTCTTGCACAATTGAAGAAGCCGGATGCGGAACCTGCCACTTGCTTACATTGCAACAGTGTACTGGAGATTATCCCAAATATCACCTTTACACAAGACGACATGTTACTGGAGGATAATCGACATGACCGACCTCTCTACTACACTGGTTATATTGATACGATGAAGATAGATCGTATCCTCATTGACCCAGGGTCTGCTATAAGCATAATGCCAAAGAGTTTGTTGGATGAACTAAAAATCCCTCTTCACAAGCTCTCCAAGACGGTTACTACTATCTTGGGATTCAATCAAAGCCGAAGTGAGCCTTTGGAAAGATTCATCTGAAGCTTCAGATAGGCGATTTCAGATCTAAAGTCACTTTCTATGTGATCGAGATCGCGGGATCCTATAATCTTCTTCTGGGGAGGCCCTTTCTTCATGAAAATAATGTGGTGCCCTCTACTCTTCATCAATGTTTTAAATACATTGATAGCAATGGAAGAGTACAAAAGAAGTTGCTGATATAAATCCCTTCCATGGGGTTGAAGCTTATTTCAATGATTCCCGAATGTACAAAGAAGAGTATACAAGGATCATACAAGCTATGGAGAAAGAAGATGCACAAA
>JANAVB010035476.1:0-12500 GCA_029216955.1 Iris pallida
TCTACCACCGATATGGCGGCGTAGGATGGATGTATCCACGATCTTCTGTCCTTAAATAGGGTACAAGTCGTGACAAGTTTTTGTGGTAGCCTATGCAGGTCAGCGTCGCAACTAGTGCAATTTCATAATGGTGCTCGACTAGAGTACTAATTACGAGCCTGCTATTAGGATGTATGTTCTAGATTATGATAGGAGTTAATCAATCACAGTTAAAACTTTTTGAAAGATTCCTGGGACGACCCTTGAGAATCTTGTTTGGACGTTAATTTAAAATCCTTCCCTTTTATTTCTGTTCGCCCTTACTCCTTGTTATTGAATTTGATTTTGATGGATCATTGTTGATTTTGATTTTTTATATCGAGATGAATGTTATGGCCCGAGTTACGGTATCTTCTGATAATATATGTTGACGGGAATAACAGGGAAGGTAAAATGTCTACTTGGTTATGGAACTTGGAGTTTATCGCAGCTATATTAGCCAGCATGGCGGAAACGTAGAGACCTGACTTCGGATGTACATATCTTGGTTATGAGATTTGGGATTTCTTGCAGCTATACTAGTCGGCGTAGCGAGGATTCCAGAGACTTGATTATAGAGGTGCATACCCAGTTATGGAATTTGTCATTTATCACAGCCTTGCTTACTGGCATGGCGAGGATTCTGAGTATCATGATTTGGATAAACGCATATGATTATCAGATTGTATCTTGAGAAGGTTCTTAACATATCATCTCTATCTTTTATTTCTGTTATTTTAGAATTATGTTCCATCATTAATTAACTTAGGAGTAGGGATACTTTTAGTTATTTTCAGTCCAGTTCCTTATAGGATTTCATTCTATTAGTTCCGAAGTTCTTTGGATAGTATAGTAGCATGGTAGCTTACAGATAGGTTTGTGTCCTTGAGTATTTGTGTTGGTTGTTAGTATGGCTTGTGAGTCTTCAAGTTGTTCCATTAGATAGGTGAGTGTTAAGTATCAGTGTAAGCCTAGAAATAACTCATAGTGTAGTACTATTTATAGCAATAGTTATAACACATGTGTCAGAATATAGTTAACAGTTGGTATCCTATAGTATCAAGCATATGTCTAGTATAGTTATGGACTTAGTGACTGTGTACCAAGGGCGCCTAGAGGGTGCAAGTGTCCAGGATGTATCATGATTGATGAGTAATAAGTGATAGGTGTAGCGTATCAATTTAGTGTTAGTGAGTGTTATTGAGGGTAATAATTTAGCTAGGTGTATCAATGTGATATTAAATATAGGGTATTGTAAGGAAGAATCATGAGAGTAGGAGTGCAGGTGTCTAAGGTAGTAGAGAGGGGAGGCTAGGCCACTTGTGGCGCAGCATCATGTCCTGCACCATCAGAGGGATATACCCCAGAGGGGAAGGACTTTTGCGTTGACGGTCGAAGAGCGGACACTATAGGTGACGGGTTAGCAGGTTTGTCTTTTTTGTCCTTTTCCATCTTGTTGTGTTATTCCATTAGCGCCTGTCAGGATATTTTGTGTTGTGATAGACAGTATAGTGACCTTGTTCGAGACTGTGAGATCACGACCAGTAGAACCATGATCTTGCATGTTATTAGATAGAATTTTTTTGACCTTGATTGTTGGGGGCTTGACCTAGAAGGAGTACGGCCATCTTAAATTTCGAAGACAAATTTTTTTTAAGAGGGGTAGACTTGTAACCGCCACTTTTTCCGGAACAGAAATATTTTTGACTTTTTCTTAATTATTGTTATTAGTGTGATTTTACATTATATCTTGAGTGACAAATTAGTTTTCAAAACTAGAATTTATATTTTGATTAATTATGTAAATAATTAATAGTGCATATGTGTTATTATTGAATATGACTAATGCTTAGCCTTTGACTAGAATAGTGGTTGGTAATCCTAGAGGACCTAAACTAACTTATCATGACCATCCAACTAGATGATTAGGATTAGCCTAAATGACCTTTAGTTACGCCTTGGCTAGATTAGAAGATTTAGTTAGAAAACTTGACTAAACACCTAATTAGGAAGGGAGGTTCAATCCCTAACTTGTCATAACTAAAGGGAGGGGTATAGTGGACCTTCCTAATTAACCAAACCCTAAATTTAATACCATATGGCACCCCACCTTCCTATTAAAGCCCCACCTCATCTTCTTCCTCTTTCTATTTTCATTTCAAGCCCTAATTTAGGAGCTTTTTTCCCAAATTGCTCCTACACCCAATTTTCTCCAAATTGAGCCAAATTTATATCATTCTCTTTCCCTTGGAGAGGATAAGCCTCTATTGGCTAGCTAAGAAGGGATTGGAAGGATTTAAAGCCTTGAAGATTGGTAGAGATCTAGATCTAGGAATTTTACATTGGAAATCTATATATCTTTTGGTACGAGCTCTCTAAACCCTTCCATTTTATTTCATTAGTGTAACTACATTCATTTAGGACCCCATTTTTATTTGGGTACCATTAGAGAGGAGTTGAGGCTCTTCTCTTCCTATTTGAAGGTTTTCCCCCATTTTATTTTGATACAAATTTGGAGAAATCGAATTTGTGACGATCAAGTGTTCGATACGTATCCCCAAAGGAACTTTCGTGTCCTTTTTGAGTTGAGATTGGGTGTATGTGTCCTAAATAGGATATGTGGTATTGTGTCATGGTATCTCATGATATACATGGTTAGATTTGGGTATATACATGTGTTTCTTTTGTCCAAAACAACCCAAATTCGTCATAATATTCATCCACGTTTTTAGTAGCCATAGCAACTTAGAAATGTCATAACTCCTAGCTCAAGACTCCGATTAATCTCCCATTTTTTTAAAAGAATCATATCGAAGTTATCTTTCCAAATATATATATATTAATAGGCCAAATTCGTTTTAGAACTTTCTGTAAAACTGTTTGAGTGTCAGTTGTCTGAAAGACGAACACATTTCGATGTTTTTGCGATACCGGGAGATTCCGGACACGAAAATGCGATCTGTTTAAAGTTTCAGAAAGTTAATACGAAGGGCTACGACATACTATAATCCTAAAATTTAGTGAATAATTCTAATAGGTGCAGTATTAGTTTTAAGTAGAAAACTGGCTATACGAGATAGGCATTTTGTGTATCCTATGAGCTTATGTAGTATGTATATCAAGTGAATGTAGGTATCATAGGTTGTCAATAACAAGTATGATATAGTACATATGTATATTATTGTTAGGTAATATGTGTTAGTTAGTGTGTGTTAATATTGATACAAATGGTTATCAAGTAAGCCAAATATAGATAAGTTATGTATCAAGATATTAAAGTTATGGGCAAGATACTAGTGTAATACTTGGGTACCACGAGGATATTAGTATCATGACACTCAAGTATCATGAGTAAGGATAAGTGAGTACTGAGACTTGAGTAAGGTATCATATTTGGTATCAAGTATTAGTATTAGAGTTTGTTAGATAAGTATATGAAAGAATAAGGTATTGGTCAAGATACTAAGATATTGGGTATTAGAACTAGGTAATAGATAATATCAAGATGTCAAGTTCTAAGAGTAGGATGAGTGAGTCCATGTGTGTATGATTGGTAGAGTATGGTAAGCATAGAATATTCTGGGATAATTTTGACAGGTAATAGAATAGAAGGGTATATTGATATATTGTGTAACGCCCCAGAACCAGAATACTGGAGAGCAGGGGCATACATAGCCAGTTGCGTATAATGAGATGGAATCTATCTCACCATACGGTCATGGCTGTCTAGATATATGAGAGTTTAACTACAAGCCATCAGTCTCTTAAGGTCGTGAACAAGCCTAGTGTCTCAATCTCAAGCAAGTAATAACAGTCACAAGATATTAGAGCATCAAATATACAATAGTAAGGCGTCCCATACATTACATATTTGGATGATCATGAAGCTGGTCATTACAAAATATAAAAACTAGCAAGAATTTCAGTCATACATGATCAACCCTAGGATTTGCCAATCATGTTACAGCCCGTAGGCAGACAGTAAATAAGGTACAATACGAGCTAACACGTGCTCGCCGGCTAAACGCCTCAAAAGAATAATTTTACAATAAAGTAGGAGAACAAAATAAACCCACTCGTTGCCAGGGTTACGCCTAGTGTTCACCATCTGGCTGGAAGGTAGGTAGATCCTCTGGAGCTGCTCCGATATCTGGCCATACAAAACCAGCTGGGTCAGACCCCAGAAAGAGCAAGTGCCACAAAGGAGGCTTCACTTAGGAACTAAAACTAGCATATCATAAATGAATAATAAAGGTAACTATATAAATACTGATAAATAACTGGGACAACAATAATAAATTGAGTATAAGGAAACCATTCAAGTAGCCAGGTCGCAACCCTTAAACCAAACAAGGACCGGGGTTGCAACCCTTCACCTGAATAGAAACCCGTCCCAAATACTATTGATAAGGTAATAAGATAATAAATGAAGAGAGGAAATAGAACTGCTCCGGGAGCCAGGTTACAACCCTTAAACCAAACAAGGACCGGAGTTGTAACCCTTCACCTGAACAGAACTGGACCCCTGATCTTTATTGTTAAGGCCAGTATAAATGATCATGCCATTGAAGTAAGGTAAAACAGGACGAGCATGGCATGGGGCACAATAAGACAATAAACGAAGAGAGGACACAGAACTGCTCCGGGAGCCAGGTTACAACCCTTAAACCAAACAAGGATCGGGGTTGTAACCCTTCACCTGAACAAAACTGGTCCCCTGATTATTATTGTTAAGGCCAGCATAAATAATCCAGTCATGTCACAATCTTGTACAGGATCAGAACAAGACTAAGCTGGGCTAAACTCCATCCAATTAATCACGGCCAAGCAATGAGTACGGCTTGATACTTTAACTAACTAGGGTTATCACAGGCCTAGTTACTAGCAGAATGCAATGAGATTATTCCAACAGCCACAAGCCCTGTAGACCATCCAGGTTATCCAGGTCGAATGTCCGTTCATAAAGGGTGCAACACATGACTGTGTGCTGGAATTGTGCCCTACTCGTCGGTAGGCTACAAGTCCACTTAGTGCGCCCAGATAACGGGATTGCCTGTAGCTGGGAAATCTCTCCATGACTACTGAAATTTCTAGTTATTAGCCTTAGTCAATTTTTAGTAGGTACCCCTAACCGTGGTATTCAGAGATCCCTATCCTAGACATGATGCAAGACAATACTGGTTTATTTGTATAAACACAATCGTCTACGGTGTCCAGGTCATTCAATCTTGTCATGTCAGGCTAGCTGTCTTAACAGCAAATTGAGATATATTATGTCAGGTTTACTTGTCCAGAGTGTGCCACGGCGGGCCACTATCGTGTTCAGGAAACATGTGAAATCTTTACATGATACAAGCACTCTATCAAGGGACCCAAGTTATACAAGCACAAATATAATACAATGCTACGGAAAAAGCCATACAGCAAGGTAGAGAGTCTCATGCGGCTCGAGGAACACAGACTCATGCGGCTCAGGAGAATCGGGCTCATACGGCAGCGTGAATGAGAGTCTTATGCGGCAATGGAGTACACGGGCTTATGCAGCTCGGGGAAGCAGAGCCTTATGCGGCTGGAGGGTCCCATGGCCTATGCGACTGAGGAATTAAAGGGGGATTTATGCGGCTCAGGGAATAAGGCCTCATGCAGCAGTGGGGCTTGCAGGTCTATGCGGCAAGAGTATGCAAGCTTATGCAGCAGAAAGGAGTTGACTTCATGCGGCCAGGAAGCGCAGTGCCATGCGGCTGCGGAAGACGCGGGTTACGCGGCCAGGGGATAATGAGCCTATGCGGTTGGGAGACCAACAAGGTCATACGGCTATGGAGACTTGCCGCATGAAAGTCATGCGGCTAAGGCTGCCATGCGGCTCAGAAGCTGTTCTTCTTCTTTGCTTGTCCGAGAAGAAGTGCCATGAAGTCCATGGCTTCAAAGCTCCATAAGTCCTTCATCCAAGGTCTGAATCCAAACTTCCATAGGTCAAAATGGGGCAGGACAAAATTCTCTACAACATGGAACCATCAAAACTTGATAATAACAATGTTAAGTAGATCAAAACCCAAGAAATCCGAAAATACAATAAACTTAGATCTATACAAATTGAATCATGGAAATTAGAAATACTAAGTACTAAAGTGTGTTAGAATCTCGTGAGGAAGAGAATGGAACAATAAAAACTGAGTTCCTCCATGGAACAAGCTGCACTTGCCTAAGCTCTCTCTCTCTGGTAGGTGAAGAGAGTAATGGTGAAGAAGAAGAAGTAATGGAGAAGAAGTAAATGAAGAGAGAGAGAGAGAAGTGGGCGGCTATAAAGGAGAAGAGTGGGGGTAGGAGGGGGTTTGGTCCACATAAAGAAAAACCAATCCAAACCGAACCATGCCAACCAAGCCGAACCAAGCAAGAGAAATACCAAGATAAACCATGCCAGGAAACATGCAATATACGTATACGTATACCAAAATACGTAATACGGACCACGGTCGTTACAACTCTACGCACCTTAAAAAGAATTCTGTCCTCGAAATTTAATCAAGATGCTAGAGAAGCAAGGACAAGCTATACTAATCACAGGCAAGCTATAACAAGGTAATCAATCAAGCAATCATTCATTCAAACAAGGAATTGAGAGCATAAGGCATAAGGAAGATATTATATCTTACGAGTCAAACAGGTCGGGATATCGCGATCGGATATCATCCTCACGCTCCCATGTTGACTCACCCAAAGAGTGATGACCCCAAGCAACACGGACTAACTTAATAGTCTTGTTCTTGAGTATCTTTTCCCTTCGGTCCAATATAGACACGAGTCTCTCCTCATACGAAAGGTTGGTACCAACAACCAATTCCGAATGATCCAGGATGTGGCTTGGGTCTGGGATATACCGTCGTAATTGGGATACATGGAACATGTCATGCACCTCACGTAATGACGGCGAAAGAGCGAGACGATAGGACACATCTCCTACTCGCTCCAGAATATCAAACGGCCCTATACACCTAGGACTAAGCTTTCTCCGTACGTCGAAACGAATGACGCCACGGTTAGGCAAAATTTTTAAGAATACATGATCGCCGATAGAAAACTCCAGAGGGCGCCGATGAGAATTGGCCCAATGACGCTGGCGATCTTAGGCAACTCGAAGATGATTTCTGACTCTTCTAACCACCTCAACAGTCTGAGCAATCATTTCTGGACCGAGCATCTGCCTCTCTCCAACATCATCCTATGCTAGCGGGGATCTGCACTTCCTACCATACAGTGCCTCGAATGGTGCCATCTAGATACTGGCTTGGAAACTGTTGTTGTACGACAAATCTACCAGGTACAGGTGATCCTCCTACAAACCACCGAAGTCGAGTGTACAAGATCTCAATATATCTTCCAAGGTTTGTATGGTACACTCGGACTGACCATCTGTCTGTGGATGATAAGCTAAGCTGAACTGGAGGTGAGTTCCCAAACTCTCTTACAGGCTACGCCAAAAGTGCGACGTAAATCTTGAATCTCTGTCCGAGGTGATACTGACTGGAACACCGTAAAATTTAACAATCTGCCTGAGGTACATCTCTGCTAGCTGAGCCATCGACTGACCAACCCTGAATGGATGAAAGTGAGCCACCTTCGTGAGCCTGTCTATAATAACCCAAATAGCATCTTTACCGGCCAGGGATCTAGGTAATCCAGTCACAAAATTCATGGTTATATGCTCCCACTTTCATTTCGGAATTGGCAAGGGCTGAAAAAGTCCAGCTGGCCTCTGATATTCAGCTTTAACTTGTTGGCAAACCAAACACCGAAAGGCAAACCGGGCTATCTCCCTCTTCATGCCATTCCACCAAAAGTACTGACGGATATCACGGTACATCTTCGTGCCACCGGGATGAATGGAATACTGAAAACTGTGAGCTTCTGCCATGATCTCTTGTCTGATATCTCCACTGGGTACACAAGAACGCTTTCCATGTCGAAGTGTACCATCCTTATGGATACATAACTCTGGTCTCCGTCCTGCCTCACACTCTGCTCTGAGCCGCTGAAGCTTGGAATCTGTTGACTGTGCCATCCAGATCCTTTCAACTATACTGGACTGAACTTACATGCTGGCCATCAATGCCATATTGGTAGGAAGGACAACTTCTATACCCATCTTCTGAAGATCTGCCAATAACTCTGGTTGCGCTGTTAGAAAATAAACTCCAGCTCTCCTGCTCAATACATCTGCAACAATGTTGACCTTTCCAGGATGATACTGCAGGTTAACGTCATAATCCATACGCAGCTCTAGCCATCTCCTCTGACGTATGTTAAGATCCTTCTGGATGAATACATACTTCAGGCTCTTATGGTCGGTAAAAATCTCCACCCTATCTCCGTACAAGTAGTGCCTCCACAACTTAAGTGCAAACACTACTGCTGCCAGCTCCAAGTCATAGGTTGGGTAATTCCTTTCATGATCAGGAAGTTAACGTGACGCATAAGCTATTACCTTCCCATGCTGCATCAGAACACATCCTAAGCCTCTGCCTGAAGCATCACATTATACTGAGAATCCCCCGGTCCCATCTGGAAGCGTGAGAATAGGAGTCATCATCAAACCTCGTTTCAACTTCTCAAAAAAATCCTGACAGTATGTTGTCCAAGCAAACTGTACATCCTTGCGGGTCAACTGGGTCAATGGCGCTGAAATCCGAGCAAAGTCCGAAACAAATCGTCGGTAGTAGCCGGCCAAGCCAAGAAAACTGCAAACTTCTACAACTATGCTAGGTACGGGCCACGTCTCAATGGCCACGATCTTCTGGGAGTCCACTTCTACTCCTCCTCTGGTGATGATACGACCCAAGTATGAAATACGATCGAGCCAGAACTCGTATTTACTAAACTTGGCATACAACTGGTGTGCTCTGAGAATCTGGAGGACAACTCTGAGATGCTACTCATGTTCCGCCTTACTCTTGCTGTAGACCAGAATGTCGTCTATGAACACAATCATGAACTGATCCTAATAAGGCATGAAAATACGATTCATGAGGTCCATAAATACGGCCGGTGTATTGGTTGCTCCAAATAGCATTACCAGGAACTTTTAATACCCATACCGGGATCTGAATGCCGTCTTCGGGATGT
The DNA here is from genome assembly GCA_029216955.1 of Iris pallida. Taxonomy (NCBI): domain Eukaryota; kingdom Viridiplantae; phylum Streptophyta; class Magnoliopsida; order Asparagales; family Iridaceae; genus Iris; species Iris pallida. The sequence goes on from JANAVB010035476.1 coordinate 9,139, forward strand.
CCTGCTCACTGACTCTGATCTGATGATATCCTGACCGCAAATCAATCTTCGAGAATACTGCTGCCCCCTTGAGTTGATCAAATAAGTCATCTATCCTCGGGAGAGGATATCTGTTCTTGATTGTCACTGAGTTTAAGGTATGATAGTCAACACATAATCTGGACGTACCATCCTTCTTTTTCACAAGAAGCATCGGAGCTCCCCAAGGCGATCCACTAGCACGAATGAATCCCTTGGTTCTGAGTTCTTCAATCATCTTTTACAATATCTCTAGCTCTGACGGCGCCATCCTATAGACTCTCTCTGACACTGGAGCTGTTCCGGGAATCAAGTCGATGGTGAACTCGATCTTCCGCTTTGGCGACATCCGTGGAAGCTCTTCTGGGAAAATATTTGGAAACTCCTCGACTATCCGAGGTAACTGCACTGCTGCTACCGCCATCCGCAATACTGGAGGAGAAGGCTCAACTTCGCCTCGGGAAAAGAAAAACTCTGGCTTGCCTGGAATGCTAAAAACAACCCTGCCAATATGGCAGTCTATCCTAGCATACTGGTCCCTCAACCAATCCATCCCTAAGACCACATCATAATCGGCCATCGGGAATTCTATCAACCTAGCGGGGAATTCTCTACCGCTAACTACGATCTGACACGAGAAAAATACCCTATCTACTCCCACAAGTCCGTTACCAGTAAGTATATCGAGCCTTACTGATAATGACTCGGGCTCCAGTCCTATCCGTGTTGCGAATCGTGCAAACATGAATGAATACGATGCACCAGAATCAAATAACGCTGATGTTAGGAAGGAGTTGACGAGAATAGTACCTGCCACTACCTCACCTGGTACCAATCCTTCCTCTCCTATGGTCAAAGCCAGCACTTGACCATGTCCTCGGGGTGCGGGTCCTTTCTGCTGAAAACCTCTCTGTCTGCTCTGTATCAGGGCTTGGGCTTGGGCATACTGCTGCGGTCTCTGCTGCTGGAATGCCTGGGCCTGCGTCGACAATGGCCTCGGGAACGGCTACTGCTGCTGCTGCTGGACGGGTGCTGGTCCTCTCACCGAAGGACTAGAGAAGGCTGACGAAGAGGAACTCCCCCTATTCGGGCAGTTCCCAACCCTATAGTCTGGGGCACCACAAACCAAGCACAAACCCTGTGCTCTGCGACACTCGGATACCACATGTCCTGGCTTCCCGCAGTGTGAACATCCCACTACAGAAGAATACTTCTGCTTCTGCTGCTGAGGGTATGTCAGAATTGAATGTTACACCGACGTCACTGAGGCCGCCCACCTCGGAGCTCCAATGGTCAAAGCCCTAGCTGCCGGGACTGGTGCTGAAGACTGATTCATCTGACCATGGGATCGCTTCTGACCCCCGGTCCGATCCACAATCCTCTGGAAGGTATACTCGTGCCTCCTGGCTGCTCTCAATACTGCATCAAAAGTCTGATGCTCAAACTGCTCCACCGCCAATAGAATCTCTAGATAAAGTCCCTGCTGGAACCGCTGGGCTCTAACGAACTCGATCGCTACCAAGGTAGGAGCAAACCGACTAAGTCTAGAGAACTCGGTCGCATATCCATCGACCGTCCTGCCCATCTGCTTCAAATTAGTGAACCTCGTCTGTAGGTCGTACCGAGCTACAGTATCAAAATACTTGGTCTGGAATCTCTCTCTGAATACTGCCCAAGCAATGGGTGCTACTAATCCAACGGCCTGTACCGCCCACCAGCTGCGGGCAAGATCCAATAACTGTAAGCGCACCACGGCCACCTTCTCGCCTTCTGGAGTCCTGGCTTCTTCTAGAATCACCTCTGTGTCCTGAAGCCAAGCGTCTGCGGCAATAGAATCTTCTCTACCATCGAAGAATGGAGGGTTCAAGCGCTTGAAGATGTTGGCCGTACTGTTTACCTGATGACCTCCTCTGGTCAGAGCATCTGTCACTGCCTGGTGCAAGGCATCTCCTCGCCGATCTTGGAAAGCTAATAATGTCCTGATGACACCGACCAAGGTGCCATCATCAGGTTCTGCAGGCTGGACGGGCTGAACTGGTGGCTCTGGATCCCCAGTAGGCATGACTCTGGAGGCTACTCCTGAATGCTGGGCTTGATCTCCAGGTTGCTGCTGATCAACGGGAGGTGCTCCTTCTTGCCGATCGGTAGGACCAGGAACAATACCGCTGAAGAAGATGATATAGGAAATAATAAGGAAGGACCAGGACAGATTAACGATACAAGCATATGATCAGGTCAAGATTTCAGGGATTAAGAGGATACGAACAGAGATCAAGGGCGAGTACTGATTGAGACATATATTCGGTAAACCCTCACATATCTTGATTTGTAAGACCTGCATGGGCCACCACTTAAACCATGTAACGCCCCAGAACCAGAATACTGAAGAGCAGGGGCATAAATAGCCAGCTGCGTATAATGAAATAGAATCCATCTCACCATACGGTCACGACTGTCTAGATATATGAGGGTTTAACTACAAGCCATCAGTCTCTTAAGGTCATGAACAACCCTAGTGTCTCAATCTCAAGCAAGTAATAACAGTCACAAGATGTTAGAGCATCAAATATACAATAGTAAGGCGTTCCATACATTATATATTTGGATGATCATAAAGCTAGTCATTACAAAATGTGAAAACTAGCAAGAGTTTCAGTCATACATGATCAACCCTAGGATTTGCCAATCATGTTACAGCCCGTAGGCAGACAGTAAATAAGGTACAATACGAGCTAACACGTGCTCACCAGCTAAACGCCTCAAAAGAATAATTTTACAATAAAGTAGAAGAACAAAATAAACCCACTCGTTGCCAGGGTTACTCCTGGTGGTCACCATCTGGCTGGAAGGTAGGAAGATCCTCTAGAGCTGCTCCGATATCTGGCCATACAAAACCAGCTGGGTCAGTCCCCAGATAGAGCAAGTGCCACAAAGGAGGCTTCACTTAGGAACTAAAACCAGCATATCATAAATGAATAATAAAGGTAATTATAAAGATACTGATAAATAACAGGGACAACAATAATAAATTGAGTACGAGGAAACCATTCAAGTAGCCAGGTCGCAACCCTTAAACCAAACAAGGACTCGGGTTGCAATCCTTCACCTGAATAGAAACCCGTCCCAAATACTATTGATAAGATAATAAGATAATAAACGAAGAGAGGACACAGAACTGCTCCGGGAGCCAGGTTACAACCCTTAAACCAAACAAGGACCGGGGTTGTAACCCTTCACCAAAACAGAACTGGACCCCTGATCTTTATTGTTAAGGCCAGTATAAATGATCATGCCATTGAAGTAAGGTAAAACATGACGAGCATGGCATGGGGCACAATAAGACA
>JANAVB010035476.1:17500-44637 GCA_029216955.1 Iris pallida
AGTGGCCTAGTCTAGTAGGTTGACTGGACTACGTTCTAGCTGTATATTTGAAACTTGTAGTATATTTTATATTCGGGATCTTGCGTTATGTCTTAATTTCTGAACTTCTGCCTGTGACTTGCATCTATTTCAATTTATCTATTTTCATCATATCTTTATGATATTCGTGCTTATCTTCCGTAGATGTTTCTCCCTAGCATCGGCCCGTCGGGCGGTCCGCGGCCATGGATTGGCCTCCCCCATCATCGCCCCTTTCTAGCAATCTTGTATTCTGATTAAGTGGTCTATTTTGCTTTGGAGAGCGACTTGTAAGAAAATTTCTACCGATGATGCCCTAACCTCCTTAGGCTTCAGTTTGGTATCCTGCCTCACGACCAAGGTCAGCGGGGGCTTTAACGATCTCTTAGCCACCTGGGGCAAAGCCTTCCACGGCCACCAGATCATTGTAACCGCCATCACCTGGGTCATCTAGAAAAATTGTAAGAAATATAGGTACGAAGGTCACCGATACAACTCATCCCAATTGATCTTCGAGATCAATAGACAGATTCGCAAGGCTAACAGACTTTGCAAGCACGTCACTGACGGATTTTGTCAGTCCCTGACTTTAGGGTTTATCTTTTTAAAATTTTCTAAATCATTTATTTTCAATAAATATTGTTATTTGATTATTTTTTTTATTTAATGTTCTTTTTTGTGACTTTGATTTCTGGAGCGTCAGATATATCAATCTCTGGAAACTTTCTGAGTTTGTAGTAGACAAGATTATCTTTATTTTTATATATCATGTCACACTTAAACTTGTTCCCTTGTACTCTTTTTGCTTTGCACAACTTTGGGCCAATTTAGACCATTTTAATCGTTGAATAATTATTAATAAATTCCTACTTTTATCTTTGATCATCATATGCACGTTGCCGTGACTTTTAATTTAGGAGCACAAAACTAGTCATTTTCTCAAAACCAACTTCACATGCATGACCTAGTCGAGACACTCTACACCCATAACTTTCGTGTCCCACTCAGACACATCATCTTGTGCTTCATTTGCTTCACACAACTTTTCTGATACAAGACCCAATTTTAATTCATCCCACGGAGTCAAATTTATTTTCGACTTAAATTGGGGACACCCTTTCGACCCAAACCTGTCAACCCAAACTATGGACATGGCCCACATGAAGCCTACTACCTACATGACACTTGTGTCCCATTTAATTGAGCCCCTGTATGCTACTTATTTACCCATGACCATAAATACCTAAAATTAAATCATTTATTTTGCCAAGTCCGTTTTGACCCGACCCGGCTCAACCGGACCCAACCCAAGCTTCATGCTACCCGCTCATGAATACCCACACACTTATTTTTTCTATAAAATATTAAACACCTAGTCTACCCATTTAAAATATTAAATGGACAACTCCCCTTAATTAATTCCTAGAGAATGACTTAATATAGCCATATTAATCCTAGCCCTTGATTTGTCTCTATTAATCCCCACTACCCATTCCTACATGACAACAAACACACACCACCCTCATTGATGGTCGGACCTAATATTTCTCCCCTACTTTTAGAGAGATTTTCCCTCTCTCCTTTTCTAAAACTCACTCACAACCACTTATTCACCTTTCTCTCTCCTCCCTCACAACCCAATAGCCGACAGCCCCTCCCTCTACTCTAACTCTTTTTTCTTCTTCTTCACACTCCTTCATCATTATCATCCTCGCTTCTCTCTCCTCCCTCTCATGACAGCCCCATGCAACAGCCCTCTCCTTTTCTCCTCTTTCTTCATCAATACTACCATCATCCTCACCATCACAGCCACCATTTCATCAACATCTTCATCACATTCACCCTGACCATCTCTTCTCCTTGCCCTTCTCCATAGAAGCAGCCTCACTGCCATGTTGCATGGCCACCATGTCCATGTGAACCTGGGCGAGCAGCAGTGCACTGCAACAGCAGCGTGAGTAATAACAGCCGCGTGTGGCGGCGCCACCGTACGCCGCCGTGGCCAACCGCCGTCGCCACGGTGCCCCTCTGTCTGGCGAACCTGGGCAACCCACCCCGGGTGTATCCTCGACCTCCCCGATGCGTACAATAGGCGATTCGTGCATTTTGAACGAAATCCCGTCGTGACGCGCTCGGAATGGAATTCAGAATAGTATTCCTTCGCAACGACTTCGCACATATTTTTTGAAAGATCCGACCGTTGGATTGTCAAACTCTTTGCTCCATCACAATCTTGGTATATAGTTCTACCTTTCCCTCAAGTTTCATCCGTTAATTTTGTCGTTTGATACATCAAAATCGGCCGCCAAGTTGATACTTTAAATTGTACTATTTTTAGACAGTTTTGGGGAGCCACCTTCGTCGGCTCGTATCTTCGCCATCACAGCTCCGTTTGGCATGCCACTAGTTCCTGTGCATAGCTGGTATAATCCTCTTCCTGTCCCTCAAGTTTTATTTTATTGTGAGCACGTTTGATTGGTTGAATTTGACGCCAAAGTTTATCGTCCGAATTCGTTATTTCCAACTTGTTAAATTCTAATTTTGAACCCGGGACTCTGGATTTCAATTCCAAAATCACCAGTAGACTCGTGATGTCATTCTGGCATGAATTCATATAAAGTTTGTTAGATTTGGAATACGTAGGCCCTAGCACGCTTTTCGGTACAAAGCGGGCCCCACATTCTGAGTCAATAGGTCATTTTGAGATCGACTCATCGGAATCCGATTCCGGATATACCGTTGAGAACGTATCATCATTCTGGACTCGTTGACATATAATTTGCTAAGTTTTGTGGACATTGGCTCTGGCACGTATTTTCGTGTAAATCGAAATTCTACTATCATGGTCAACGGACCATTTTGAGATCGACTTATCGAAATTCGATTCCGGATATACCGTTGAGTTCGTATCGTCATTCTGGATTCGTGAACATATAATTTGTTAGGTTTAGTGTACTTTTATCCTGGTACATTTTTTGGTGCAAAGTAGGTCCGATACGGATATCGTTTTGACTCGAAATTACCTTTTTGCCCTTGTGTCGAAATCGAACTTATGGGCAGGTTATCCTAGCTAATTTGACCATTCTGGACACGTTGGTGATATTTGTTTCATCATCCGACAACATCTGTAGATATTTTATTTATGTACCACTATTAATTATAATTAATTCTTGTTATGTTCGTATTTCGGAATTCGTACAACAAAACTGAGTTCAGTCGATTCCAGTGATCTCACATCGCTAAAATTGATAAGATGACCATGTGGATGCTATGACAAGATTGTTAACCTTATGGTTGATCGCCTTGTCTCGATTTGCGTGCCGTAGGTTCGATGTACGAATAACGAGGAACTTGATATTTTAATAGTCTATATTTTGAAATTCATATTGTTAGCTTATATATATATATATATATATATATATATGTGTGTGTGTGTGATTTGTTAAAACTCTAATTGATTTGGGTTTCTAATATTACCTAAAAATATTGGTAAATAGATAGTTTCTAAATATTATAATGATTTGTAGATAGATATGTACTTATAGATATTCCTTTTCCTTAAATCCTAAGTCACGTCTATTATAGTTGTTTCCTTTTTCTCATCTCTATTGTCGTGCCAAATTCTGATTCTGGATTGTTATATCAAACTAGGCTTTTTGGACTTTTCTGGACTCAGTAGAATTTGTCGTGTCATCGTCTGGACCACCTTGTAGAGCATAGCAGTAGTACCTATTCCGTGTCGACACTTTCGTGTCGTGCACGTCGACTTCCAATTAAATTGAGACGAGTACATTCTTTGATAACTTTTCCAATTTACGATAACTGTTATAATTCATGTACTTAGTGTAGATATACTTGTTCTTGACACATTGTTCACACGGATTGGTATTTGTCTGGATCCCGGCATGAGAAGTTATTCCTTGTTTTCCTTGGTATATATTGTGTAAGTCTTGCCTTGTTCCTTGTGCATTGTATAGATACGATTCTCGAGGAGACTTGCTACCTTCTCGGATAATCTTGTGTCATGACGTGTCATGGTTGGATCCACTATACTAGTCAGGGGCGGAGAGTATTAGTGTAGATGTGTGGTCATTATCCGCCTTGTATATTGTTTGTAGACCTTGTGAATGCCAATCTTACACTCTACGTATGATTGGCTAGATCATTAGATATTGTGCTGACCTAAGTCGGCCACATTTTGAAACTAGTACTCACACACTTAGATAGATGATTCTTGATTCTTGTACATGCCGTGATCAGTTTTACTTGCCTTGTTCTAGCTCTAGATTTACAGCTTACATTTCCATGATACTCACATGTATATTTCATGATTCCTTGTATATACTCTCTATTTACAGTCTTGTAGCTTTTGTCATATCTTGTGAACTATTGTTAGTTGATGTGCTCGTTCCAATTCTGACTGGATACGCTGACAAATATTAGGATTGTTATGCCCCACTTTATTAGACTACAGGATGATGCTAGCTGTGACAGATGTCGAGGTTCCATATACATTGAGTTGTTTCTGGGAACTCTAGGTCATTCTTTCTTATTTAGATTCATATTTCGTTGTCGGTTTATGCCTCCGACACATTCATGTCATTTATGATCTCTGTAGGTTTTAGATTCATTTCAGTGATATTATTGTTATCTCTTATTATTCTTATCCTCTTAGATGTTGTGATTGGAGCACATATTGTTAATATATACCACCTAGATGTTATAGATAGTTATTGGGTACTTGACAGTGTTCAACTGCCGATACTGCGGCGTAGGCTGGGCGTGGCCCATGTACTCGTACCCGAATATCTGTGCGCGGGTCATGACACTGAGTCGCTTTATGATATCTTTTTTAAATACAAAAGCGCTAAAAAACTTTGGAATGCCTTGGAAGACAAATATGGTTGTGATGATGCTGGAATTGAAAGATTCAATTTCTCCATGTCACGACCGTATCCGCTTTTTGGGATTCGAGTGCATGGACAAGTCCAACCTACGTCGCGGTATCAGCGGTATACCCTGTCTAGTCACAATGCTCAAAATCACATAAACTATAACTTTATTGCACATTCACATTGCTAAATTAATTACAAGATTTACATATGAAGAATTTACAAGTCTCACAAAATAAAGTGAAACAACTAATCTATCTAACTAGCCTTCTAGGTTGACCTTCTAACATACCCATATCTTCCCCAACGGTGCAAAGCGTAATGTAGTAGGCAATTATCTAAAAAAATATTAGTTTTCAGTCAAAAATGGAACGAGTACATTCTAACAGCAGTTTCAATAATTGACAAAAATCTATAAAATAGTAAATAATACTAAAATACATGACGAAAGGATTAAACAGAGAATCATGGTATGAAACATGTAAGTAAAAGCAGGAGAGCAAGGTAACAAAGATAAGGAAGTAACAGTAATACACGACTGAAACAGAAACAATAATATATTGTAAGCTCTCTGAAATTTTTATTAGATTTAATTAGAGCAATTAGGAATTTAATATGATTAATTATGATTTTCTAAGTTATTAATAATTTTCCACTTTTATTTTTGATTATTGTCGACACGTTACCGTGACTTTCAAATTAGGAGCACAAGGCTAGTCATTTTCTCCAATCTAACTTGTCATACATGATCTACTCGAGACACTCTACACCCATGACCTTCGTGTCCCACTCAGACACACCCACTTGTGCTTCATTTTTATCGCACAACTTTTCGGACCTTTGACCCAATCTCGATTTACCCCACCGAGTCATATTTAACTCCAACTTGTATTAGAGACACCATTTTGACCCAAACTTGTCGACCCAAGATATGGACACGGACCATTTTGGGCCTACTACACACATGCCACTTGTGTCCCATCCAATTGAGTCCCTATGTACTGTTTATTTAACCATGATTATAAATGGCTAATTTAAGTCATTTTAATTACTAAGACTCAATTAGAATCAATTGTGACCCAACCCAACTCAATTGGACCCAACCCAAGCACCATGACACCCTCTCTCATCCCTACCCAAACACACAACACCAATAATTCCTATAAAACACCAAACACTACATGTTACATCACTCATCTCTCTCTCTCTCTCCCTATTTTCAAACACACATCACTCATCTCTCTCTCTCTCCCTAGTTTCAAACACACATCAACTCAATTGGACCCAACCCAAGCACCATGACACCCTCTCTCATCTTCTCTCTCCTCATCAACTTCACTCCCTCTTCCTTCAAAAAAAACCGACCACCTCTTCTCCTTCTTCTTCATTCTCACATCACCACCATCCTCTCCATCACTTCTTCTCCTCCTCCTCCTCCAAACTGAGACCACCACCACCACCACAGCCTTTACCACCTCCACCACAGTAGCCCCTCACCCTAGGCCGATGGCAGCACTACCACAGCCCCTTGGCCGACAACCACCTTCCCTCTCTTCCTCTTCCTCTTATTCATCATCACCTCCTCACTACCACTCTCTTCATCATCAACTTCACTCCACCACCACCCTCACAGCCACTACCACTTCCTCCTAGGTCGGCCACGCAACCACCCCCTCACCCCCATGGCCGGCAGCACCCCCTTAGGCCAGCAGCAGCCACCATCCTCTCTATCATCCCCATCACCTTCATTACGGTACACTTCTCCTCCTTCTTTATTTCCTTTGAAAATATTTATGTGTCTAAGCTTCTTGATATATATAAATGAGTGATTAATATTAGTTGTGTGATTTAGATATATACATTTCATATCTTGGGTTGTGGAGGATTAAATGGTTGTTTATCATGTTGTATGTGTTTACATTTAGGTGTATACATGTAATGGAGAGATTTAATCCCTAAACTTTTGTTATAAGAACCCATGCACATGCTTATGAATATGTAATTTTCCATATACACATGCCCTATACATATATACTCTATGCACATTATGTACATATATATGTACAAATACTCTTTCACTATATATATATATATATATATATATATATATATATATATATATATATATATATATATATATATATATATATATGTATATGATATAAAAAGATGGTGTGGGTTTGGCTTCCTCTAGAAGGAGCTCTCCAGCTCCTCGATTCCCCCCTCCTCCTCCCCGGCCACGGCCGACGGCCGTCCACCCCCGGGTGCCCCCTCCCTCCTACCCCGGTCTCCTTGGCCCCTTCGACCGGTCGAGCTCCCATCGGACGCTCTTTCCACGGGGAGCCCCCCTCTCCCCCGACCGGCGTATGCCCGTCATGCGGCGGCCCCCCCTCTTCCCCACTCTTCATCGGCGCCGCCGCCGCCCCCGGCATAGTAGGTATCGCCGGGCTCGGCGCCCTCGGCTGTCCCCGGCTCCCTCCCTCCTTGGTCCTCCGCCAGTCTCCCTGGGCGCCTCTCGCGATGCGCGGCCGCTTTTCGGCTTGGCCGTCGTCCCAGCTGATGCGCCGCCCCCCTCTAGGCCGTGGCTCCTCCCTCCCCCCTCGTCCCCCCCTCCCCGAGGAGGCCATTCATTGCGCCCGCTTTGGTACCTCCCCCATCCTCGGATCTCGTCTTCCCCGCGGCTCCGGAACCCCCCTCCGCTCCGCCGGGATCGGCCCCTTCGGCTCCTCCGGCCAAGGAGCCCTCCTCCCTGGCTGTCGCCATCCCCCCGACGATTCCTTCCCCTGCCTCGTACTCCCCCCCGGTGCCTCCTCCCGCTTCGGGCGCAGACGTCCTGCCGGAGCTCCCCTCCTCCGTGCCTCCCTCGGGCTCCCTCCTCCCTCCCGTCGCCCGCCCCGCTCCGCCTTCCTTCTCTTCAGTAGGGGCCTACTGGCAGGACACCTCCATCCTGTGGTGGTACTGGGTCTCCGTCCCAGCACAGACAGCCGTGGCCTACTGGCCATATTCCGTCCCTGGAGGAGCCGGCCTCCCTTCTGCGTCGCAGAGGGGGTCGCACCCCTACAGCTAGTCCCTGCCTCCGCCCAGGACCCTCGGCCGGAGCTCGCGCGGTCAGCGCTCTCCTCCTGCCGGTCGCTGGCCCTGGCGAGCCCTGGCCGCAGCTGCCCGCGGTCGTGTCCCCCGCGTGGTCGTGCCTCAGCGGTCCTCCTCGCCGTTGTTCCCCTCCCCTCCGGCTAGCTGTGGCCTCGAGAGCCTCCCCCTCTCCGCCCTGATCCCCTCTCCCTGGGGCCCAACCTTGCCTCACCTTCCTCCCGTCGATCGGAGCCCCCGCACCCGCGCTGTCCGCTCTGGGCCGCCCTGTAACGCCCCAGTCCCAAAATACGTAGGACTAGGAACGTAGATATGTCAGCCGTATAATAAATATACGTAAGCTGTAAAATGCTGTAGAACCATAACTAATCTCATCCACACAAAATAAATAAATAAAAGATATCATAATCAACTATGAATTGTCATGATACAATATATTGGGTGGAGACAAATCCATTACCAACAAATAAAGGAAAAAATACATGACAAAAGAAAGATTTTGACGAGCGAAGCGAAGACGATCTAAATACAATCATCCTCGAAGAAATAGCGATGATCACGGCTAAAGCTAGAACACCTGCGAAAGACAATAGCACACACCTGGCGAGATAACCAGGTCCTCAGAGGGACGTAACAAGACACATAATATCATGCCATATAAACTGAATAAATATTTCTCAAATAAATAAGTCAATTGAATTATAACATAGTCCAATACACACCTACTGAACGAGCTTACCATCCCTCCAACCAAACAAGGACAGGAGATGGTAAACTAATTCACGGTGACGTATCTTTCCATGCTATGAATCTAATATGGTATCCGGACCCCAATAAGGTTCAATACCTTCTCATCGAAGTAGTAAGTCACACCTACAACCAAACAAGGACAAGATGTGACGAACTAATCTGCGACAAGTTATTGTTCCAAGCCACGGTCAGATACAAGTACTCAAACCAAAAGTACTCGTACCTAACGGATAAAGGTGCCTAACCGTTCTAAGTGAAATGTAGTTAAGAACAATCCTTCCTACGCATGGGCCCTGGCTAAATAGGATCGACATGGTCCCCCACTTGGGGCACCAGAGGCTCCATCAGTAAGAGCATAACATTCCGTAGAACGTCAGTGGCCGTCAGTAATCATGGGTAATCTGACCCGCGTCTCCGGCGGAGCTCACGGGTTACAAAAGGGAAAGTGCATCGAAGCCTATATGCTAAGGAACTGTCCTTCCCATCCAATGCCTAATATGTTGTATCCATAACAGTAAACCTCTATAACCGCTAAGTCAAACTAGCATGCAATCTCTATTAGCGATTATTCCTATCGCACGGCTTGTACGTACTGGTGGCCAGCCAATCACGCATGTCCGTGTTCTACATGCGACATACAACTTCGTGGTACAACGTGTCAAGGCCATGAATGCAACACACAAAGGTGGTCCCTTAAATCTAGGTTTAATGTGTAAGAAAATAATACATAGCAGGAAATATAAATGAACAGTAAGTTCTAACAGGTTATGACATGTATCACAGTTTATTTTGCATAAAGAAAATAAATAATGCATAAAATATGAGCTAAAATAAATAAACAGCAAATGACAAGGTATCTTGCCTGGTAGGATGCCCGCGGTGGTGCAATGATCATACTGGCACAAAATCTGCCTTCGATGTCACAACTACACAAGGAGACCTCTAATTGTGGCACGGACAGTTCCACTGGGTCCAGAAGGGTCAAATTAGTTAGGGTGGACATAGGGTAGTCTTGAATTGGCGAGGGGCTTATGAATAATGGGATTTAGTCATGGACGGAATGATAATCGAGGGAATTTGAATAATCATTATATATACTATTTTAGAAACTATTTATAATAGTTGGAAGTATAATTTACTAGTAGAAATAATATTCGATAATCCTTAAAAATACGGAAAAACAGATTTGGGCTAAAATTCTAAGTTTTGCAAAGATAAAATTTGGATAGAAATCTATATCTCATTAGTGAAAATATTTAGATAAAGTGTAAGGAAAAATATTTTTAGTCAACTAATATTTTAATTAACTAAAATACTATGGTAATAATTAGATCAAATATCACAAAAATAATAATATTATTTGTCTTTAGAATCTAGTTTGAAATTACATATAGGGTCAAGTCCCTAATAACTTTATTTTGTTACTAAATAGTTTTTAAAAATAGTGTGTCAATATTAGTAATAAAGGTACTAGTAATAATAATAGTATTGACTAATCATATATAAAATATTCACAAGTGTATGTACATACTGTTATCTACAATATTAATAGAATATATATATATATATCGATGCTTATACAGGATAATACTAATATATACTAAAATTGTACTTAAAGGTTTACACTAATAAGTATATCAGAAATAAAATAATGAAATAAACAAATTAGAAAAAAAATAATGATAAACAAAAGCAACATGTACAGACACAACACAGCTGTGATGTGCCTGTTGTTTCTTTCTCCCGAAAAGGAATCTTAAGTTTTTTTCTAAAATATTTTAAGGGAGTGAGATGGAAGAGACGGAGAGAGAGAGTCAGGGGAGCGGTGAGGAATGGGGATAAGTGAGGGGGCTGAGAGGGAGAGACGGAGAGAAGAGCGGTGGTCAGAAGGGAGAAGAAAGGAGAGGCGGAGGGAGCTCAGGAAGGGCGCGGTCAGAGTTCACGGCCGACGACGGTCGGGTCGTACGGCTGGAGGGTCCGGCGGAGGGGGTTGGTGGTCCGACGGAGGCTGGGAGCGGCGAATCGGGTCGGAAGTCGAAGAGAAAGGGGGCGGTCGGAGAGAAAGGAAGGGGCAACCGGCGGCTAGGGCATCGACAAGAGGGGGCAGCCGCGCGCGAAGGATTCCAGGCGGTGGCAGCGGGTGGCGCGGAGGATTCCAGGTGGTGCCAGCGGGTGGTGGCGAGGTGTTGTCGGTGATGGCGCGAAGGGAAAGCTCGCTCGGTCGGTGCCGAGTGCGGGTGGCGGACGGCGGTTCGCCGTAGGCGGCTGGGCGCGACTCTGGTGGAGGTAAGCGCCGGTGGTGGTATTTAATTGGGGTTTTCTTTTATTGCTGCTGGTGTTTGATGGTGGCGGGGTGGTGGTTTAGTGGAGTCGGGTTATCTCGGCGGGTGGCCGAAATGCCGATGGTGGCGAAGGTCGTGCCGGCCGAGGAGAGGTTGGTTACTGATGGTGGTGGTAATGGCGACGGCGGTGGTGATGGCTGGTGATGGGTCTTGGTGGTGATGGTTGGTGATGGGTCTGCCGCGGCAGTGGCCGCGGTGGCGGCTGGGTTGCTGGAGGATGTCGGAATGGTGGTGGTGGAAGGAGATGCTGGGGTCTGGGGTTTGGTCGCAGGGACTTGTCTGCTAGGTTTTGGGTCGGTGTTGGCTGGGGTTCGTGGCGACGGCGGGGTGCTGTGACCGGAGTGGGGACTAGGCTAGGCTAGGATTTAGGGTTGGGTCGTATCGGAGATTGTCCGACACGACATGGATGGACGTCCGGGTTTGTCGGACGGGACAAAAATAATGTATCTGTAGAAGAAGAGAATTAGTAGAAAAGATTGAGACACGGACACGATGCACAAGTTTGTTTATGGAAAATTACTTGGAGAATTAATGAATGATAGAAATTTGGAGGAGTACCTGCCTATTTATAGGATATGGGAATTTCCAATTGGATAAGAACTAGGAGTAGTTTAAACCCCAAAAATAGATAATTCGTAATTTAATTTAAAAGCAATCAAATCCAAATCTAAATACAAATCCAATTTAAATCTAATTAAATTTTAGTTTAAATCAAATAGGATAAATCAAATTTCAAATATTTAACTATTTAAATAATTCTAAAAATTCAAATCAAGATTTAAATTGCCATAAAATTTCAAAATATGTTTTTCCAAAAATACTATAATAATAATTTTGAAAATACTTTATTATTTACAAATAAACTTAATAATATTTATGAAATATATATGTATAGATGAAGAATATTATTTATTATTAATAACTGTTTTTATGAAAGACTTTAAATAAAATAAATAAAATAAATAAAATAATGGACTTGGAATTGTTAGTATGATATCTAAAATAAATATTACATATATTATTTTGAAACTATGAAAATAAGAAAAACATTTTTCTAAAAATGTGTACGCTCGCACATATTCGCACTCGTCGAGCAATTACGAAAAATATAATTTTATGCGCGACGTACAATACGACTACGCGACGTACAATATAAAATATTAAATCTATACCAAATTTAATAAAATAAAAATATAGTAGAAATTTAGGGGTTTTACACGCCCCCTCTCCGCGGCCCTCGATCTCCCGACGGGTCTGAGCCCTCCCTCCTCGCCCGGGGGGCTCGCCGAGCCCATCCCCCTCCTCCGCCTGGGATGCTCGCCCGAACCCCCTCCCCGCCGGAGTCCCCGTCCTTCTCGGCCTCCTCCCCCTGGGATCCGCCTGGGATGCTCACCCAATCCCCCTCCTCGCCGGAGTCCCCTCGGCGCCCAAGCCCTCCTCGCTGTGGCCTAGCTGCAGTGGCTCGCCCTCCGGTGTCGTGGCCATCCCTTCGCCGAGGCTCCTCCTCGGGCGGTGCGTCGCTCTCATCCTCCTGGCTCCTCGGTCTGGGCGTTGTCCGCCTCGGGACACTCGTCGAGGCCTCCTCGGGCAGGGCGGGCGCGCGTACCGAGCCCCCCCCCCCCCACTTTTTGCTTTTTGACTTTTCGTTTTTCGTGTAGGCCGCTCCTTGCTGTTTTGATTTTTGAATTTCGATTGAAATTCGAATTAATAAAGTCTAGTTTTTAAAAATATATATATATATATAGATATATATATATATATATATATATTTTATATATATATATATATATATATATATAGATATATATATATATATTTCCCAAATATAAATGTATACTCTTTGTATATACATACACTTTTTTATATGTAAACATACACCTCTAGTCTCATTATGTATATATGTGTATAAATATACGTACACTTTATATATATATAATTACTTCTAGTCTCATTATGTATATGTATATATATATATATATAGATATATAGAATATATAATATATATATATATATATATATATAGATATATATATATATATATATATATATATGTACAAATATATATACCCCTTTCCATTATCAAATGTATATATACATATATGTACTTACTTTCCATGCATGTATGTAATACCCTTATATATATAGGCTTTCAAAATCTATGTGTCTACACCCTAGTAATCTCATTTGTGAACACATTTTATATATATATACAACTTGTATATACATTTCCTTCACAAACGTACACTTGTATATATATACATCTCTATGTACAATCGTATACAAATATGTGATTTCAAATATAGGACTAGTGTACATACATTCCTATGCTAACGTATATGTACTTGTCATATATAACTTATGGTCGTGCACCTTCTTGGATAAATGTAACTTAGTATTGGAAATGTGGTGCCTATTACGTTGAACGTACCCTCTACTTTGTGTGTGATTAGATGTGTAGTCATGGATGTTCTTCTCCCGTATCGTAAGTCTTGGTTGTGTGATTGTAGGTCTCTTGGACGGCGTGATTGAGGCAGGAGGGACCGGAGCACTATTTGCGCATTGCGGGATTAAAGGCAAGTATACCTTGCCTTGTACTACTGTCTTTACATATACGTCATTACTCTTATTAGCGTAAACTTGATTAGTAGAGCCGGGATTGCCTCGGGCATAGTCGATGTTGGCATCGACACTAGGACTACCTACTTGGCCTAGTTCTAGATGACATACCCTTAGATTACGGAGTTGTTGTTACGACTCCCTTGACCATGACACGTGTTACGACACGGCACTGAGTGAGATCAGATCATGGCACGCATTGTCGCTCTCGACTGGCCATCAGTGCGAGTGGCTCGTGTGATGGCACATATAGGGTAGTGATGGTTCTAGATAGCTGACTCTTCATAGAGAGCAGATGTTTGGGTCGTGGATGCGACTTGTACATCACTGGGCGGGAAGACAACCAGTAGACGTATGGGATAGACTGTTATTCATCCTAGCCTCAGTGATACACGGTTATGGGCGGTTATGTGCCATACACTCACTAGGGGATACATCCGGCAGCGGCCACTAGCTGTACGCTAGGTACGGTCGGGAGGTATACTAGTGTTTGTATGTTTACATCGGCTCGTGATCCGACGTCGGCTCGTGCTCCGATGCCATTCCCTTAACTACCCACCTATACGTTCCGAAGTTGTCTTCATATGCATTCACTTAGACTGGTTAGCACACCCCTTATGTATTTATCATTTACTTTATGGCATATTCCTATTTGTATTGCTATGTCCCTTGAGGACTTGGTTCATTTCCAGATCCCGGCGAGCACCTATACTCGACGATCTACGGTACTGGAGCAGCGGGAGACTTTGCTGAGGACTACGAGGTCTACCCTGAGGAGTTTTCTTGACCTCGGTATGCTGCTACTTGGGTTGAGAGTTTCTTATCTAGTTAGTTGATACACTTAGCTAGTTATCTTCCATTCATGTACTTTCATTTTGATGTACTGTGGTATTGTTTCTACCAGACTTGTATTTCCTTTCAGTTGTATTTGGACATTCAGACTACTCTGATTTTATATTCAGTACTTCCTTTCTATGTTATTTGTGGATGAGATTTAGATGATTGTCTGTGTTGGTTAGTTGCTTTTACAGCGTAGTACGCCTAAATGAGTCCATTAAATTGGGCAGCTCACTCTAGGTCGTATCAGTTGGCCAGGTTAGGCCCTAATGTAGCTCTCCTTCTTGGAAATTTTTGAAATATTGTATTATTATTTATTTTATTTAAATGGTAATTTTTAGATTTTATAAATAATTATCTAGTTAATTATTACGGTAGATGATTTTAGTCATGGTTAAAATTGGAGTACAAGTGACTAGGAATCATAGTACGGATAGTGCAGTGGCGTGCTTTGACTAGTGTTTAGCCATGGTAGGGGAAAGACGAGCCATATGATTGTTCTAACTAGGAAAACCAGGCCAAGTTGCGACTTAACCTCTATTAATAGTTTAATTATTTATTATTAATATTATTTGACGTTTTGAGACCCGGTTGTACCAAACCAGCCCGGACGGGACCCGTACCAAGCCCAAGCCCATGTAGTCATATGGGACGTCCAATGACATTCGTGTTGATGTATTTTGGTATGATGGGTCGTAGTCCGTTTAATGATCTAATGAGTATTTTCTAAGTATTATTAAATAAATATTATAAATATCATTATTAGTTGATATTCAATGATATCGTATATAAATAGGTTCTTGTACCTTTTGGGATTATTAGACTGTGCATGATGGTATATACACCATTATTGGTTTATTGAATTTCGTTATTATTATGGTTATTATTATTATTATTATTATTATTTTATTGAGATTATTATTATAATATTAGTATTATTATTGGTTATATTATTTTGTCAAATAAAGGTTATAATATATATTCATATTTATATAATAGGTCCTACACTAGAAAAAGGGTATTTAGGATTTATTGGAATATTTAGGTATGCATAGATATGTATATATGTACATGTGTAAGTATATATAAACGTATACATATATATATAGGTGTATATGAGAATATATATAAATATATATAGGTAAGTGTACCTGTGTATGTATACATAAATATATATAAAGATATGTGTGTGTGTCTATATATACGTACGTGTGTATATACATATATATATACATATTGTATATAGAAATAAGAAAGAAAAAGAAAAAAGAAAAAGAAACAAAGAGTAGCAGCAGGCCCAGCAACCAGTACACAAGTAAGCCGAGCCCCACAACTTGATTAAAGCAGCAGCAAACCTATGCTAAGCTCAACCAACCCGAGCCCGAGCTCTGCAGGGCCCAACACCCACGTTTTCCCCAGCCGAGTGGGATTTCCGCACCCCGACTCCGCTTATATACACGCGAGATATCGAGAACCCTAACAGTACTCATCGAAACCTAACACCTACGGTGCCCCCTTTCCTGGGCGCGCCTCCAGCGGCAGCCGCCGGCCGACCACCGATGGAGAAGCGCCGGCAAAAGAAGCCGCGCCCAGGCCGCCCGAGCCCTGTCACCAGTCGCGACCCCCTTTTCAAGGTATGATTTCCCCCTCGATTCTTAATCATTTTTAGATTTTTAAAGTGTTAGGGAAATCGTAGACGACCCTCTAAGAAACCCAGTAACTAGAATTAAGAGGAGTCGAAAGATCGGCTCGACGAATTGACTCAAAGTCGAGAATAATCTGTCCAAAAATGGAACATCAAGGCAGCCCCATAACCCAACTTGGAAGGCCGCTCCTGAACTGAATAATATGAGTTTTTAAGAACCAATTAAAATAGTCCTAGAAGACCTATAGATCTCTGAAACCCTTTTTACGGAAGATGAATTGATCGACTGAGCGCCGAGAAATCGGTGTCTCAATTTGACCAAAAATATGTTTTCAAAACTGTCAAAAAATTATAAATCCTTCGATACGACGTGCGTTTCGCCAATCCGGGCGACGTGGTCGCGAACCAAAAGCAAAAAAAGGAGCATATCGACTTCATGGACGTGTGGGCTTTGACAGAATTCAAATTGGTCGCGTGTGCGCGACGAATTTGATGTGTATCCGTCAAAATTTACCGTATCGACCTCTGTGCAAGTTTCCTAATTACTTTGTGCACGTTCGTCAGATCGAGACGAAACTTACGCCAACAGGACCGTATCATTTTTCTGGTCCTGTATGCCAAGTTTGGTCCAATTCTGAGACCGTTGATAGGATCGCCATTTTACGGGCCCCACGGTCCGACTCAACGGGCGATTTTGTGCACGGCCCGCCAGAATCCAACTTTGGACATACGGTTGGGTTCGTATCATCAAAACGAATTCGTAGACATGTAGTTTGATGACTTTAGAGACCGTTGACTCTAGCATGCTTTTCGATGCAAAGCGGATCCAACGGCGGACACCGTTTTGACCCGAAATTACCGTTTTGCCCCTGTGTCCAGAATTGGACTTAAGGACAGGCAAGCCTAGCTAATTTGACTATTCTAAGAACATTGGTAATATTTATTTCAGCATCCGGAGACTTTTTGCATGTGTTGACTTTAGTGACTCATCTGATGTGGTTGTACTATCGGTTTCTCCAGCTAAGGACCTCAGGCAAGTACACTTTCTGATTGCTTTGTTCATAGTAGTCTTTTCATTTTATGTTTATACATATATCTTGCTGCTTGTTGACACGCTCGTCACACGGAGTAGTCGGGAGGAAAATATCTTAGTAGACATGTGGACTACCCAGAAATATCCCCAAAATGTCTATTCCTGCCTGATAGCAGCTGCACACGACACGTGCAGGGTGCCGAATTTACCTCCTAGCCGTTCACATATTGAAACGGATATTTCATATCACATAGGTAGTTGTATTTTATTTGTTTTCCTTGTCTTCTTCCCCACCTGCCATGTTATCAGTTACCTTATAGTTTCCATATCTCATATGTTATTTTCATGTCTTGTTAATTCTATTGTATTTTTACATTGCCGTCGATTTGTGTACTTATTCCATTCCTGACTGAAAACTAATATTTTTCAGGTTAGCTGTGGCTTCACTTAGCTTGGGAGATACGGATGTACTTGCAGACAAAAACCTAGAAATAGATAGCAGTTGTATCATTTCCATTAATTATAAAACTTTGGATTTTCTTTAAACATAAATGTTATAAATGTTGTAATAAATTAGAAATGTGAATGAGCAATAAATGTTATTCTTTTGTGATCTTGAGTATCTTGGCCGTGACAGCGTTCTACCGCCGACTCTGCGACGTAGGCTGGCTTGGACACGTCTCGTATCCGAAAAGCGGGTGCGGATCGTGACACCTAATCTCATATATTTGGGAGTAGGGCGTGATATAGTTTTAGTGGTGCCAATGAGTCTCGAAATCATCGCTTAGGTAAAATCGACGCGAGCCTGCAATTAGGACTAGGAATGTAGAATCTCATCCAAATTGATTACCGCTTTTGAATTCTGCATTCATAATCTTATGATTTAAAATTCCGTATCTTTTTTGTCTCATACACCTATCTTATGGAAGTCTTGTCACTTTCAGAGAGATGCATTTGCATAATGGACGCAGGACTTATAGCATCGCCCAAACATCAGACACCTCGCCCAGCGATGATAGGACTCCAGATCCTAGAGGAGTCCAGACTACCGAACGAGTTCAGACCGTTCCGATGACCCCGTCCATTCACGTAGGGTTCGCCCCGCAGCCGGCATCGACGCACCAGAAGGTCAGACATACACGCCGAAGCGTCAGAGAAGAACCCTTTGCCTCCACTACCTCCCTTCCCTCCCCAGATGTCGCAGATGCGTCAAGAGAAGAACCCTTGGTTATTTGGTTGTCGACTTTGTTATTTGGTGTATTTGGATGTTATTATTCGTTTATGTTATTATTCGTTTCAATTGGATGTTAATGTGCTTCTGTGGTTTACGTTTACCGGTGTTGAGTGTTCCACCGAAGGGGTCGACGAACCCAGAGAGAAAAGAATATCTGTTATACTGTCTTTATGGTTATATTTTTAAACTGCAGGGAGAAAAAGGACATTCTGTATTTTTTTTATTTTTTTCAGATTTACCGACGTTTATCGACGTTTACCGACGTCTACCAACGTACGTTTGTGTCGGTAAACGTCGATAAATCTGAAAATTTTCCAGGGTACCGACGTTTACCAACGTACTGATAAGTCGGAGACCGTCGGTAAGCGTCGCTACACGTCGGTAATAATCCCAGGAATTACCGATATTTAGTGACATTTTAAACGACGGTAAACGTCGATAAATTCCCAGGATGTTACAGACGTGTAGCGACTTTAAAAACGTCGCTAATACACCGACGATACGACGGTAGATGTCGGTAATATACCGACGTATCTATACTTCGGTAAACGTCGGTACTTGCGACGTTTTGGCGACGTTTTAAAGATCAGCGACTTACGTTTTCGCGACAACCCAAAACGTCGGTATTGCGTCAGTAAATATTGTTAGCGACGTAATTTGTCGTTTTAGCGATGTCTTTGGGGTCGCTAAAACGACTTATTTTGGTAGTGCCATATGCACCCAATCCTCTCCAGATGCCGCAGGGAGCGTACGAGCAGCAGATGTCGTATCACCCATTCCGCCCCAGATGCCACAGCCGAAGGGACAGCCCCGATGTTCCAATTCTTCTAGATGATGATGCAGCAATAGTGGCAACAGACGGAGGCTATGAGGCAGACTCTGATGACTGCCTTGGAGAGGATGACAGTTCCAGCACCGGTACCACCACCAGCCCCAGCACCAGTCCAGCAGGTGGGCAGCGTTTGGAGGTACCATCAGATGAACCCAAAGCCCTTCAAGGGGGATGAGAGCCCAGAGGAGATATCAGACTGGTTAGCCAGCACGCAGAAGAACTTGAAGGCTTTGCAGCTACCTGCTGACTTGTGGATGACTGTCGTGAGGACTCAGATGGAGGGAATGCCCATCATTGGTGGGATTCGAAAGAACATGAAGTCGGCAAGAACAAGACTTGAGAGCAGTTTCTTGAGTACTTTGAGGCGAAGTACTTCCCAGCTACCGTCAGAGATGCTTTCTGCGATCAGTTCCTCCACCTCAAGCAGGGGAACATGATCGTAGACGAGTATGACGCAGAGTTCAGTCGTCTCAGCCGATTCGGCATGCTACTGCTACCAGATGAGAGGGAGAAGGCCCAGAGGTTCCATCACGGCCTGACGAAGGAGCTTCAGAGGTATACGAGCACACAGTCGAGGACTACCTACGAGGAGGTATTAGCAGAGGCCAGAGTCCAGAAAGCTATCAACTGGGATCCGTTGAGCGCGAGGCACCCTACTCAAAAAATTGCACCAGCTAGAGTTCAGACGGAAGGCCCGACCAGACGCCCGAAGACCCATCATCAGCAGCAGAGAGCCGTCCCGTACTAGCAGAGGGAGCTTTCGACTTGTCACTACTATAGCAAGAAGGGACACAATCAGAGGGAGTGCAGAAAGAGGCTCAACCAGTACTTGAGGTACGGATTGGGACAACATCAGGCCATGGACTGCCCATAGCGCAATGACAAAGCTCAGCAGTTGGCCCCCAGGCCAGCTCCTTCAGGACCCAGGCCGCTAGCACAGGCGACTGCAGCCCAGCGAGTGCCAGGATATCAGCGGGGACCACTGCCCCCACAGGAGGCACAGTACCGTCAGCAGACAGATGGCCAGAAGAGAGACAGGTCTTTGCTATGGCACCGGAACAGGAGGAGCCAGAGGGAGTGGCGATCACAGGTACTATCTTAGTTGCATCTTTGCATGCTATTGTACTGTTCGATTCCGGAGCCACTGCCTTTCTTATCTAGTAGTTTCGTGTTGTTATGCACAAAGTAGCCACCTTGCCCTTACTCAAGAGTTAGAGGATTCTTACGGGTGGAGGGATCATCCCAGTCACTAGCACGTGTAGGACGTGCTCCGTGGTTGTATGTGGGAGACAGATGAGAGCTCAATTTTTGGTGTTTTCTATGTAAAACTTTGACGTTATTTTAGGGATGGACTGGTTAAGCCAGTATCATGCCATCTTAGAGTACCGGATAGGGAGTGTCATCTTCAGACCGCCAGATCGTCCAGAGTTCGAGTTCATGAAAGGGACCGTAGAGCGAGGAGTAGGTCGGTCCGTCGGTGTCTACATGGCGATGGAGACAGCACCACCATCGATTGTTGTAGAGTTTATGGACGTCTTCCCGGAGGAGTTGCCAGGTCTTCCACCTGACAGACAAGTAGAGTTTTCTATCGAGCTAGTACCCGGAGCAGCACCGGTCTCTTCTAATATGTACCGACTGGCGAAGAAGGAGCTAGATGAGTTAAAGCTTCAGCTGGAGGAGTTGCAGACTATAGGATTCATCCGACCGAGTGCTTTACCTTAGGGAGCCACAGTTTTGTTTGTGCCGAAGAAGGATGGGATTGTCCGAATGTGCATTGATTACAGAGTCCTAAATGCACTGTCCATCAAGAACAAGTACCCCTTGCCTCAGATCGATGACCTGTTTGATCAGTTGACTGGAGCCAGAGTGGTTTCGAAGATCGACTTGAGATCGGGGTACCATCAAGTAAAGGTGCAGAAGGAGGACATTCCAAAGACAGCCTTCAGGACTTGTTATGGTTACTACGAGTTCCTGATGATGCCTTTTGGTTTGACCAATGTGCCTGCTGTGTTCATGAATCTGATGAACAGAGTGTTTTACCAGTACTTGGATCAGTTCATGGTCGTGTTCATCGATGACATATTGGTGTACTCGAAGAACCACGAGGAGCACGGGAGGCATATGCAGATTGTGTTGGAGACGTTGAGGAGCGAGAGACTCTACGCCAAGCTGAGCAAGTGTGAGTTCTTTCTGGACCGTGTCTCTTTTCTCGGACACGTCATCTCAGGAGAGGGTATATCTGTGGACCCAGCGAAGATCTCGTCCGTAGAGATATGGCCGACCCCTACCAATGTCTCGGAGGTGAGAAGTTTTCTTGGACTTGTCGGGTATTACCGGAGGTTCATAGAGAACTTCGCGAGGATCGCTAAGCCGATAACCCGTTTGACCCGGAAGGAGCAGGAGTTTATCTGGACAGAGGAGTGACAGGTGGCATTTGATGAGCTGAAGAAGCGCCTCACCACAGCACCTATTCTGACTATTCCATCCGGACCAGGAGGGTTCGTGATCTACAGTGACGCATCCGAAAAGGGATTAGAATGTATTTTGATGCAGCACGGAAAGGTAGTAGCCTATGCTTCGAGGCAGCTGAAGGTTCATAAGAAGAATTATCCAACCACAACTTGGAGCTTGTCGTGGTTATCTTTGCCATAAAGCTTTGGAGACACTACTTGTATGGTGAGAGGGTTGAGATATTCACGGACCATAAGAGCTTAAAGTATGTCTACACTCAGAATGAGCTAAATCTGAGACAGAGACGGTGGTTGGAGCTAATGAAAGACTTCGAGATCGAGCTACAGTACCATCCAGGAAAGGCAAACGTCGTAGCAGATGCTTTGAGCAGGAGGCCTATGGCGTACATGTTGACGACTTAGCCTCATCTTCTAGAGGAGCTACGAGAGTTGGGGATCGAGGTGATACTACCAGGAACAGATGGCCAGTTGGCTAGTCTATGGGTGCATTCTTCGTTGGTAGAGAGGATCAAAGCCGCGTTGCCGACAGATGCCAGATTTCAGCGACTTCGACAGAATACAGAAGCCGGTATGCAGACCGGACTGCGCATTTGAGGACGGGACTCTAAGGTGTGGAGATTGCCTCTATATTCCCAATAGAGAGCTTCGTCAGAAGCTGATGATGGAGGTGCACAGTTCAGCATATTCCATTCACCCAGGAGGTACGAAGATGTACAGAGACTTGAGGCAGCATTACTGGTGGCATAGAATAAAACGAGAGATAGCCCGCTTTGCAGTCAGGTGCTTGGTGTGTCAGCAAGTCAAGGCTGAGCACCAGAGGTCTGCAGGACTGCTCCAACCACTTTCCATACCGGAGTAGAAATGGGAGCATATTACGATGGACTTTGTTACAAGGTTACCGAGGAGCCCGAGTGGACGTGATACAGTTTGGGTGATAGTGGACCGACTCACCAAGTCAGCTCACTTCCTACCCTTCAGAGTGGGACAGTCTGAAGAAGCCCTAGCGGAGATGTATATGAGGCAGATTGTGTGACTTCATGGAGTATCGGTTAGTATAGTATCTGACCGAGATTCGAGATTCACATCACACTTTTGGTGGATCCTACAGGAGAGCCTTGGTACCCAACTGAAGTTTAGTACATCGTACCATCCACAGACAGATAACCAGTCACAGTACAGCATTCAGATGTTGGAGGACATGTTGAGGTCGTGCATGCTGGATTTTAGAGGATCATGGGAGGACCACTTGCACCTAGGGAGTTCTTATATAATAACGCTATTAGGACAGTATCCAGATGGCCCCTTTTGAAGCATTGTATGGCAGGAAGTGTCGTTCCCCAGTCTGTTGGAGTGATATGGGCGAGAGACAGATACTGGAACCAGAGTTGGTGGTTCATATAGTGGAGAAGGTGAAGCAAATCCAAGGGCACTTGAGAGCAGCTCAAGATAGGCATAAGCACTGGGCGGACACACACCGGCGACCCCTGGAGTTCAGGAAGGGAGACCATGTCTTCTTGAGGATCTCACCCACCAGAGGTACCATCAGGTTTGGAAGAAGAGGGAAGCTAAGTCCAAGGTACATTGGACCTTTTGATGTGCTATAGCGGATTGGAGAGGTTGCCTACCGGTTAGCATTGCCGCAGTCGTTGGAGGGTGTTCATGATGTGTTCTACGTATCTCAGCTGAAGAGGTATGTGCCAGATCCTAGCCACGTCCTTGACCACCGGAGATCACTGTCGGACCGAAATTATCTTATGAGGAGCAGCCAGTGGAGATCTTGGACCGGAGAGAGATGGTTCTGCGGGGTCAGACCATCCCACTATTTCGTGTCGCTTGGAGGCATCATACACCAGGCGAATTGACTTGGGAGCACGAGGATGCGAAACACGAGCGTTTTCTCCATCTCTTCGTAGGCTAGGCATGCATGCATTTATGTTCAGTTGTTTCTATCTTGTTGGTTATTATATGACTAAATTTCGAGGTCAAAATTCTCTAAGGTGGATAGATTGTAAGCGCTTTGAAATGTTTATTAGATTTAATTAGAGCAATTAGGAATTTAATATTTAATTATGGTTTTCTAAGTTATTAATAATTTCCTACTTTTATTTTTGATTATTGTCGACACGTTACCGTGACTTTCAAATTAGGAGCACAAGGCTAGCCATTTTCTTCAAACCAACTTGTCATACATGATCTACTCGAGACACTCTACACCTATGACCTTCGTGTCCCACGCAGACACACCCTCTTGTGCTTCATTTTTATCGCACAACTTTCTGGACATTTGACCCAATCTCGATATACCCCACCGAGTCACATTTAACTCCAACTTGTATTGGAGACACCATTTTGACCCAAACTTGTCGAACCAAGATATGGACACGGACCATTTTGGGCCTACTAAACACATGCCACTTGTGTCCCATCCAATTGAGTCCCCATGTACTATTTATTTAACCATGATTATAAATGGCTAATTTAAGTCATTTTAATTACTAAGACCCAATTTGAATCAATTGTGACCCAACCCAACTCAATTGGACCCAACCCAAGCACCATGACACCCTCTCTCATCCCTACCCAAACACACAATGCCAATAATTCCTATAAAACACCAAACACTACATGTTACATCACTCATCTCTCTCTCTCTCTCCCCCTATTTTCAAACACACACCACCACCATAACTCCCCTATTTCCTATGGAATACCCCCCCTCACACACTCTCTCTCCCCTCACCCCAATAACCCGTAGCCATAACCCCCCTCTCCTTCGGTTCTCCCTCTTCCCCCTCTCTCCTCATCAACTTCACTCCCTCTCCCTTCAAAAAAACCAACCACCTCTTCTCCTTCTTCTTCATTCTCACATCACCACCATCCTCTCCATCACTTCTCCTCCTCCTCCTCCAAACCGAGACCACCACCATAGCCTTCACCACCTCCACCATAGTAGCCCCTCCCCCTAGGCCGACGGCAGCACCACCACAGCCCCTTGGCCGACAACCACCTTCCCCCTCTTCATCTTCCTCTTATTCATCATCACCTCCTCACTACCACTATCTTCATCATCAAATTCACTCTACTACCACCATCACCAGCCACTACCACTTCCTCCTAGGCCGACAACGCAGCCACCCCCTCACCCCCATGGCCGACAGCACCCCCTAGGCCGGCAGCAGCCACCCTCCTCTCCATCATTCCCATCACCTCCATTATGGTACACTTCTCCTCCTTCTTCATTTCCTTTGAAAATATTTATGTGTCTAAGCTTCTTGATATATATAAATGAGTGATTAATTTAGTTGTGTGATTTAGATATATACATTTCATATCTTGGGTTGTGGAGGATTAATGGTTTTTATCATGTTGTATGTGTTTACATTTAGGTGTATACATGTAATAGAGAGATTAATCCCTAAACTTTTGTTATAAGAACCCATGCACATGCTTATGAATATGTAATTTGCCATATACACATGCCCTATACATATTACTCTATGCACATTATGTACATATATAGTATAAATACTCTTTCACAATATAATATATATTATTATATATATATATCTATATATATATATATATATATTATGTATATATATATTTTCTTTTATTTCTTTTTTTTTTATATAAATATATATTATATATATATATATTATATAAATATATATATAAAATATATATATATATATATATATATATATATATATATATATATATATATATATATATATATATTTCCCAAATATAAATGTATACTCTTTGTATATACATACACTTTTTCATATGTAAACATACACCTCTAGTCTCATTATGTATATATGTGTATAAAATACGTACACTTTTCATATATATAATTACTTCTAGTCTCATTATGTGTGTGTATATATATATATATATAATATATATATATATATATATATATATATTTAAATATATATATATATATTTTTAATATTTTTTTTTTATTTTTTTTTTATTTTTTTTTTAAAAAAAACCCGTTACCTTTATTGAAAAAGAGGGTAATGAGTACATCCGACCTCATGGTAACAAGAGAAAGAAATAAAAAGCAAATAAAACCACTACTGAAAAGCCCAGGAAGGAATAGACGGGAGATGATGACACTTGAAAGAGACTTTCGAAACTGTCGCTTCACCTCCCGAACCAAGAAATCTGGCCCGGCACCATGCCCTTCATATCTATACTTGTTTCTGTTTTTTCCAAAGCACCCAAATGATTGCACCAGCCAGAGATCTCCGATGATGGCTGCCCTGACCCCCGCCACCACCTTTGAAGAAATACCAGAAAGTCACTATACAAACGTGCCTTGAAGGAACACCGAAAGCAGACCAAACCGTCTTAGCAAGTTCCCCGTGGAAAAATAAATGCTGAAGGTTCTCCCCATGCCCAACCTGACAGCAATGACACCTGGAGGCCAGTTGGAAGCCAAGCTTCTGAAGAATATCATCATAGGAAGCCGGTTGTGACAGACCCGCCACATCAGAATGCTCCACTTCGCCGGAATACACTTGCCCCAAATATTGAGAAAAGTGAAGAAGTAGGGTAAGAGATCCGGCAACATCTCCAAGCCGCAGCCAGCGAGAAAGAACCTTTCCGCTCACCCCAGACCAAAGAATCAGGAGCCGAAGTACATGTCAGATTTGCCTCTCTGAGCCGTCCCGCTGCCTCAACTCCAAACTGTGCCGAAAACATAGGCAGATCCCAACCAGTGTCTGTCCAGATCGAATAACCGGACCACCATTATCAGAGTTCCTCGCCCTAGAATCTCTGATCTTTTTTTCCCTATCCGAAAGAACCCGAACAATTACCGTACGTTGGGGAAGAATCACCCTTCTCCCTGCCAATCTAGCCGACCTCCGAAGCTCACCAGTGCCCGTCCGTCCAACCTCAGCAGATTCTCTCGCCTGAGATCGATTCCGCCCCCGAGTCCGTCTCCCCGTGCCACGCCTGGTCCCTGAAGTCACTCCCTCGGCCGAAGGTATAATAACACTATCCACCGAGGGTCCCCCGGAATCCAAGACTCACACCTCGCCGAACCCTCACCCCGCCCAAGTATAAACGAATGTACGGTTCCGCCAATTTCCTTTCCCTCAAAATCCGTCGCCAAACATGGGAGCACTTGGAAGTCATAAACGCCTCACATGGATGACGCTTCCGAAAATATTTTGATTTAAGAAGTTCCACCCAAAGTCCCTTCCCATGCCTCAGCTTCCACCAAAGCTTCATAGAGAAGGCATCCATAATATCATTCAGACACTTGATCCCAAGGCCTCCTTCGGACTTAGTCCGAGTAACGAACCGCCACGCCATCCAACTCCTCTTAGCCACCCCATCCTTACTACCCCAGAAGAACCGCAAA
>JANAVB010035477.1:0-40075 GCA_029216955.1 Iris pallida
ACGCGTCGCGAAGTGGCGCGTTGCTGCGTTACTGCTGTTGCTGCGGTTTCAATTCGCGCGCAGCGCGCACCCGCGCCGTGGCCGCGTGCGACGGTGGCGCGTCGGCGGTTTCGCCCAGTGATGGCGCTCTGGGTTAGGGTTTATGAGAGATTTCTCCAAATATGCGTGCGTGTGTATATATATATATATATATATATATATATATATATATATATATATATATATATATATATATATATATATATATATCGACTCTTGCTTTGGCCGAGCGGCTTAAGGGTTCAGCTATGTGCAACCTGATGTCGGGTTGGGGAAGTAGGGAGTTGGGCCAGGCTCCTTGCGAGCTGGGTTCGGATGTTGAGGAGAAAAATAGTCCTGAGCTCTTTTTCCTATTTTTTTAATAACTACACATTTCTATATATACGTACGTATAGATATTATATAGATATATTATATATATATATATATTTTATATATAATCTATATATATATATATATATATTATATATATATATATATATATTATATATTAGATATATATAATATATATACGTATATAAAATCGTGTCTATACATAAATACCTATATACACTCATATATATGTATTTACATATACATGCACGTATACATCTACATATATATATATACCCAAATACCTATATAATACATATACATATATAAATGTATTCACACACAATAACCAATTAACACCTATATATACATATATAATATTTATTATATATATTCATACCCAATATAATATATTTATTCATATAAATTCGTATTCACATACACCTATACACATATATATATCAATAAACTAGATTAACCAATAATAATAATAATACCTAATAGTAATAATTATATTTAATCACCAAAAATAATAAAATAATACTTAACTGGTGGTTTGGTGAATCCATACTACTCACCTTTATCCGAGTCCAGAAAATTTGTACAATTAATGTAAAACAATATTAAATAATAAAAATACCAATTTTTGATAAATATCCAATAGTTAAAAATGCGTATCATACCTAAAATAATTAAATAATATTGTACACATAAAATATGACTACTGGCCGTTCCTGGTCTCACTGCATGCCCACATAGGCTTGGTTCGGTTCGGGCTCAGTTCGGGCTAAATCGACACAAACGGGTCTCCTACAAGTCAATAAATATAATAATTATTAATTAAACTTATTTATAATGGCCATGCTATAGTTTGGCCTAATTTTCTAGTTAGGACACTCCTATGGCTCGACATTCCCTACAATGGCTAACACTAGTCAAAGCACGCCACTGCACTATCCGTGCCATGATTCCTAGTCGTTTGGTACTTCAAAACTCAACCATACTTAAAATCGTGTACCGTAAAAACTAACTAAATAATATTTATAAAAATTCTAAAATCACTATTTAAATTAATAAATAAAATGAAAAAAATATTTCAAAATTCCGGGAAGGGGAGCTACAGTCTCCGTCATCTCTGACTGGCCTCGTCACCTGTCCGAGCTTCTCTGACACATAGGCGGCGCTCGTCGTACTCCAGGATCTTCTCCACATAGGTTGGAAACCCTACCCACTCCAACAAATCTTCCACTTCACAACTAGGTAGAGAAGGTTGTCATCCCGACGATCTGCCTGCAGTACTCAAATTTCCTCCTCGGTAGAACCTTCGTGAGCATATCCGCTCCATTGTCATCAGTATAAACTCTCAAGCGCAGCGTCCTTCTTCTCAATCACATCCCTATCTAATAATACCGAGTCTCGATGTGCTTGGACTAACTATGAAATGTCTGGTTCTTTACAAGGTGAATAGCACTCTGACTGTCGCAAAACAAAGTATACTACTCTTGCTTCAGCCCCATTTCCTGCAACAGCTTCTTCATCTACAGCAGCTCCTTGCAAGCCTCCATCGTTGCAATATATTCCACCTCCGTTGTCGGCAAGGCAAAACACTGCTGCAACCGCGACTGCCACGATACCGCTCCTTCGACAAATATCATCACATAGCCCGAAGTCGATCGTCTCGTGTCGACATCTCTAGCCATATCAGCGTCGGTATACCCAACCAGCTTCGGCCCGTCACCACCAAAAAAGTCTCCAATCGGCAGTGCCCTGAAGGTATCGTAGAATCCACTTGACCGCACTCCATATACCCTTTCAGGATTTGAAATACCTGCTAACAGTGCCGACTGCATGAGCGATATCTGGCCTCGTACACCATAGCATACATAAGGCTTCCCATAGCTGAAGCAAATGGAACCCGCTCTATATCTTTTTTTTTTGTCCTCGGTAGATGGACACTGCTCCTCAATGAACTTAAAGTGATCCGCAAGAGGGTAACTCACTTTCTTCGACCCGTCTATACCGAAATACTGAAGTACCCAATAAATGTACTTCTTTTGGGATAAATGTAGCAGCTTGGACTCTCTTTCGGCTGATCTCTAGCCCAGAATAGTCTTCGCTGCGCCCAAATCCTTTATAGAGAAGGCCGCACCCAGTGGTACTTCAACTCCGCTATCCTAGTTGCATTCCGACCCACTAATAGCATATCATTAACATAGAGCAATAAAATGATGAAATCATCATCGGCAAAATACCTCACAAATACACAGTAATTCGATGTCGTCCGTGCATAACCATGCTCCTTCATAAATGACTCGAACTTTCTGTACCACTGCCTCGGAGCCTGCTTCAGACCATAAAAGCTTTTTTTCAACCGACAGACCAATATGACTTGTCCTTCTCACAGAATCCCTCTGGCTGCTCCATGTATAACTCCTCCTCAAGATCACCATGGAGGAATGTCGTCTTCACGTCCATCTTCTCGACCTCCAAGTCGAGACTGGCTACCAATGCTAGCACTACCCGAATAGACGAATGATTGACGACAGGCAAAAAGATCTTATCATAATCTACCTTTTTGCTGACCGTAGCCTTTGACTACCAGCCTCGCTTTGTATCAAAGGCGAGTAGCATCATCCGTCTGCTTCACTCTAAACATCCATCGATTCTTCAAAGCCTTCTTGTCCTTTGGCAACCGCAACAGCTCATAAGTGGAATTGGCGTGTAAGGAACCCATCTCCTCCTGCATAGCCTGCATCCTCTTCGCCTTTATTCGTCTTCCAGAGCCTCTGCAAAACTTTCGAGCTCTTCCCCGTCGGTCAATAGTACATACTCACCCGGTGAGTATCTCATAGATGGTCGACGCTCTCTGTCGCTCCTTCTCAGTGGAGCCACTGGTGCTGGCTGTATACCTACAGCCTCCTCTTCTTCAAGAACTGCCTTTCCGGCATGCTCATCCTCCTGAGGGACACCCTAACCACCATCTGCAGGATGATGATCAAGGTTGGAAGCAACTCCATGTACTGGCTCCCCATAATTAGATTCTCTGCGATGTCCTCTGAAAATTGCTCGAAGCGAAATGACTCTAACTCAGGCAATTCTTAAGCCTCAGAAGGCGTCTCGGAATCCTGAGTGTTGGTCATGGTCTGATCCTCGACGACCCTGCTTCTGTAGAGCTTTTTTCCTACCGGGTTGTAGAGTCTATAGCCAAACTTATCCTGACCGTAGCCGACAAAGACGCATTGCCTCGTCTTCGGCTCAAGTTTGGACCTCTCGTCCTTCGGTATATGCACGAATACCTTACAGCCAAACACTCGCAGGTGATTGTATGACGGCTCTTTGTCATACCATACTTTGTCAGGCACATCACCCTGCAAAGGAGCACTAGGAGATAAATTAATAACATAAGCAACTGTAAGAAGAGCCTCACCCTAATAACTGTCCGGCAAGTTTGCTTCTGATAGCAAACACCGTACCCTCTCTATCAATGTCCTGTTCATGCGCTCCGCTACACCATTGAGCTGAGGTGTCTTGGTGGAGTCTTCTGGTGTCGTATCCCTTGCACTCTGCAATAAGCATCAAAGGGACCAATGTATTCGTCGCCGTTGTCGGACCGAACATACAATAACTTCTTATCCGTCTCTCTTTCAATAGAGGCCTGAAACTCTTTGAAAGTAGACAGCACCTGATCCATGGTCTTTAAGGCATAGACCCAAACCTTCCTGGAACAGTCATCAATAAAGTTACAAAGTAAGAAGCACCACCAAAAGATTTTACCTTCATAAGACCGCAGACATCCGAGTGAATCAACTCGAGCAACGCCGGCTTTTTTGAACTTGGGTGACTTTGGAAAGATACCCTATTTTGCTTTCCAGCTAAGCAGTACGTGCACTTCTCCAACTTTGTAGTCTTGAGCCCTGGAATCACCTTCCTGTTTACCAATTAGCTCATCCCCTTTTCGCTGATATGGCCGAGCCGTCTGTGCCACAACTCGGTAGACGCATCACTGACTGCGTTCACCTCCTGTGCCTCCTGTGTGCTCCCCTCCATTAGTAGAGACCGGACTTCTTTCTTCCTCTAGCAATCACCATCAAACCTCTGAAAAGATTCTACTAACTATTCCCGAAGAGACTGAAGAATCCTTCGTCATCCAACCTTTCAACCGATACCAGGTTGAAACGAATATCAGGGACATGACGAACATCTTTGAGAACAAAAACTGCACCCGTCTTCGTTCTTAAATGCACATCTCCAACGACAACCGCCTTCGACACATCTCTATTGCCCATCTTCAACACTCCACAGTCGCCTGTCGTATAAGTGACAAATAGTACCCTGTTGTGAAATACGTGCACCGAAGACCCTGAGTCCACCAGCCAAGAATTGTCATCGCAGGCGAGGTTTGTAATAACCTCATTACCTATGACGATCACATCGCCTCCATGTATCGAGATCGTCGCTATAGTGTCACTCTCCGTTCCCAGAATACATATTTTAATACGTGTACTGCTTGAATATATTATTTAATATTTATCATAAATTTGTTCTATATTTAATTCCATTAATTTTACGCTAATTATTTTTCTGTATTTTATTTTCTGCTTTAGTTTTGCTCTTGGGTTCGGCTTGGGTTGGTTGTTTCCGAAATTTTGATGGTTCATCATGAACCGAACCCAACTCACCACCCCTCATTCCATTTAAAGCCCAATCCTTTCTCTTCTCTTTATTACTTCTTTCTCATTTACTCTTTTTCTTCCTCATAACTCTCTCCACCTACCAAACCCATAAGCAAGTACATCTTGCTCCTCATGAGAACCCATATTTTTATGGTTCATTTATCTTCCTCTTGTGATCCTAAGATAGTTTAGAACTTGGCATTTGCATTTTGAAGTTTCATTTTTAGTAGATATAGAAATTGCTATTTTTCGGATTTTGTGGGTTTTGATCTATCAAACTTTCTTATTTTCAAGTTTCGTTCGTTCCAGATTGTGAGATTTGTGTTATAACCCCTTTCGATCCGTGGAACTCCCATTTTTTGGCTCAGATTGAAGTTCATGGAATTGGAGTTTCGAAGGTTCTCTACGCACACGTTTATACGTGCCCGCGTAATATCAGGCTCTACGCACACGTTTACGTGCCCACGTAATATAAGCTCTACGCCCACGTTCATTCGTGTCAGCGTGAATTCGATTTACGCAAGTCTATCTTGGCTTGGTGTATTCTTTACGCGTGTACATTGTTTTACGCGTAACGATTCCTTTACGCGTCCATTGTTTTACGTGCAAGCTGTATTCCTTTACGCGTACATTGTTTTACGTGTAATGATTCCTTTACGCGTACATTGTTTTACGCGTAACGATTATTCTTTACGCATACAAGATTCATGCATAAAACTTAGACTCTTTACGCATATAAGTTTTACACGTAACTTTATTATTTACGCGTACTCTTCTGGCTTAGCGCAAGCTTTATTCCTTCACGCGTAAACTTCCCT
This sequence comes from Iris pallida, assembly GCA_029216955.1. Taxonomy (NCBI): domain Eukaryota; kingdom Viridiplantae; phylum Streptophyta; class Magnoliopsida; order Asparagales; family Iridaceae; genus Iris; species Iris pallida. The sequence continues at coordinate 5,843 of JANAVB010035477.1, forward strand.
CGCGTAAATCTCCTGTACGCGTATTTCATCGGGCGTACTCTTCTGGCTTGACGTATTTTTATTGAACGTACTCCTTGGGCGTACATGGCATCTCTTATTTATCTTTACGCCTTTTTGCATGAACTCGATAAAATCATGATATGTTATATTTAATACATATTATTGTGTGAAATGTGCCCTGTGTCTCGATTGGTTTATGGATGCCCAGAATGACTGAAACTTAATCCTGAGAGTTATAGACTCGACCATACTAAATACTAGTTTGACTTTCATGCCTCGGCACGAATTGACATTGATTGTTACCTTGACTAAATAATTGATCATGCATTTCTAGTTGGAACTAAGAGACTGGCTAGTCGTCTTATTGAAATTGAATGAGACATGTTCATATTAACATAAACTATTGTAATCGACTAGCCGATCCTGAACATTGGCATATGGACACGTACAGACTTCAACTGATTTTCTACGAAAGTAGTATATGTACTTTACAATCAAGGCATGATTATTCCGTGGCTAGGTTTGATTTTTACATTACGCTATGTAATACAACCTAACCGTACGGGCATCGTTGTAGAGTTATGCATATCGTACCTTGTACGAAAGTGCTCAACCTGAATGACCATGATCCACGACATGGGATTTCAATCAACATATGGACTATTAAGTTAAGTAAAATAACAATTACATTGAGAGAATGGATTCCTGAGTTCTTACATGACAGCCATCCCGGGACAATTAGTGCCCCGATATGCTGGCTGGTTCCTACAGACTGTAAATCTGCCACACGGGCAGGAAGCGGTACCGCTGGGACTCGTCTGCTTATATTTATTACTGTATACTGATGACGGGCGTCCCGCTGGGACTCGTCTAATTCATGATTGTCACAATTGATTATTGGGTAGACTAGCCTTGCTTGTGCATAGTAAGAACTGAGGAAATCCTTATTGCATATTTCCAAGATAATTTGGAACTCACAGTTAGCAAGCCGTAGTAGTTGTATTGCATTAAATTATTTTTTTTGCATACTGTACCTACTCTGTTAACTACTGAGATGATCAGAATGTCAGGACATGACGGGTCAACTTTTGTCCTTGTTTGGTTAGAAAGTTGGCTTGAAGTGTCATGATGTGTGAAATCCCAGTAGCAAGCAGGAACCTATGTATCATATTCTCAACCCTTATTACTGGTTTTTAATTCTCATGTCGTGCTTCCTTTTGGTACTTGCTATTAGAGGTCTAACCTCTCTGGTTTTGCATGGCCAGATTTAGAGCCAGTTCCCGAGGACTCAGCTTAGTTCTACCTCCAAGATGGTTAATACTAGAGAGATTATCGCAGGAGGACACGAGTGGGTTCTTACTTTCCTACTCGTTTTGCTACTTACTTTACATTTTTCCACTTGGCACCGACATGTTAGTCGGATTGTCTTGTACTTACTTTTACATAATTATAACTAAGTCGACTGCAGCTGATAACAATTGTGTATACCTTGTTATATCCTCTGGCTATGTTTTGTAAAGTCAGATCTCAAGAACATTTTGACTGAGCGTTTGGGACGCCTGACTGCTTTATCTTACATGTTCTTTATTATTGCTTTATGTTTGAATGATTGAGACAATAGATGTTGAGTGACCGTAGCGGGACTTTCATGTAGTATGCACCCCCTTGTCTTTTAGACAACATTGATCATATTATACGGTATTCATCTAGCCGTAATATGTAGCTGACCGAGTCACTCCTCCGCTCTCCGATATTCTGGTTCTGGGCGTGACATGTAGTGTTCTCATCTTGCTTCCCCTTGTCGCCCTTCTTCTCTCTCTTCCAAGCGAAACAGTTCCGTTTGATGTGGCCCTTCTTGCCACAGTGGTAACATTCCGAGTCCTTGTACCGACCCTTAGACTTCCCCTGTTAGCTCTTGTCTCTGCCACCACCTGGACCCCTGCTTTTGCCCCTTCTGCAGTTCTCTGAAACTAATGTCTCTGAGTGATGGGATATGGATGAAGTGCCTTGAGAACGTCTTCGCATCTCTTCATTCCGCACCCCGCTCTTGGAAAACTTCAGACTGACTATGCCTTCTGGAGCAGAAGCGATCATAGATACTCGTACGGTCTCCCACGAGTCTGGCAATGTACACAGCAGCCATAGTCCCTGAACCTCGTCGTCGAACTTGACTCCCATTGAAGATAGCTGGTCAACCACGTCCTAGAAATCACTCAAGTGATCCGTAATAGACGCCCCATCTTTGTACCACAGACCCATCATCGTCCGGATCAGGAATAACTTGTTTACCCCGGTCTTCTTCGCGTACAAAGATTCCAGCTTATCCCATAACGTCTTTACGTGCTCGATATTAGCAACGTGGTTGTACACGTTTTCGTCAATGAACTGCCTGATATCCGTACACCTGTATATGCTCAAATTTCCAGTCCTCCTCGTATTTATCACTGGACTTCTCGGATGCAAATACGGACAGATGTAGCTTCTTGACAAATAGCAAATCTTTTATCTTGCTCCGCCAATAGTGATAGTTGGTGCCGTTTAGGTTCACCATGCGCACCGGCTTCGTATCCATCTCTTTTCTCTAGTTTTCTTGTCAACTCCTGACACCCTTATGAATTCCAGAACCTGGCTCTTATACCACTTTGTTAGGAAAGAAATGCAAAAACCTTTCTCCAAACTAGGGAGTAGTTGTGAGAGAACCGAGCAATACAACGCAAGAATCAAAAACACCAAAACAAACCACGCAGACACAGAGAATTTTTGACGTGGAAAACCTTTGCGGGAAAAAAATCACAGGCCGATCGAAGTCCAACCATGAGAAGCCTTCACTAATGAAATAAAGGAGTACACCCTCTACAAACTTCTCCTGATCCAAATCGGATCCCCACAACACTTAGAAGCAAAAATAATGATTACAAAGCTACAAAGAACAAAGACGACGAGTAGATATTACCCGAACACGATCCTCCTTCAAAAATGGCCTTCAATCCTCCTTCTTCTCTCCCAAAGTTGCAATAACACTCTTGCCTCTTTTTTTCTCTCTTGTGTTTTAAGGTTTTGCTGCAGATTAGGGGGTTTATACATGGTTATTCCTAACCCTAATCACAACACAACATTGAAATACAAGAGAAAGAAAAAGAGGCAAGAGTGCCATTGCAACTTTGGGAGAGAAGGAGGATTGAAGACCATTTCGAAGGAGGATCGTGTTCGGGTAATATCTACTCGTCGTCTTTGTTCTTCGTAGCCTTGTAATCATTATTCTTGCTTCTAAGTGTTGTGGAAATCTGATTTGGATCAGGAGAAGTTTGTAGAGGGTGTACTCCTTTATTTCATTAGTGAAGGCTTCTCACGGTTGGACTTCGATCGTCCCGTTTGTTTTTTTTTTCCGCAAGGATTTTCCACGTCAAAAATTTGCTGTGTCTGCGTTGTTTGTTTTGGTGTTTTTGGTTCGTGCGTTGTATTGCTCGATTCTCTCACAGGTACTCTCTAGTTTGGGAAAATGTTTTCGCGTTTCTTTCCTAACACCTTCGTGTATACATCTATATCAGGATCTGGTATGATACTTTAAGCCTTCTCTCTTCATGAAAGCTCATCTAATACATCTAAAAGATTACTGCAGAATGTTAGATAAGAATATGTAATTTTTTTAAGCTAAGTTTGTTTATCCAAATTATCGTACTAAAGCTCACCATATTTTGGCTTCTTGTCCCTAGACACCTTGTGGAGAATGCTAAGGTTTACCGCACCATCTTTTCCCCTTTGTGGAGATCATACTGACTGATTACTAGGTTATTTGTGTGGAACAACCAATAAGTGAGGGAATAACATCTAGAAATGATGATTTACTCAACGACCATCATAGTTTTCACCTTGATGGTAACCAGTATCTTATAATTAATACCATTTGAATGTAAAGGTTGTAGTCAGGCTTATTAGGCTAGAATATAGTAATTAATTTTCATTTGAATATTGAAAATAATATCATTTAATGATGTAGATAACCATACAATGTGTACTGCCACATCTTGTATGAATTTCTACTCTCTCTCTCTCTCTCTCTCTCTCTCTCTCTAAGGAAATGATTTTCAAGGAGGGTGCATCTTTATTTGGTTGAAATATTTATCATTTATGTTAATTCTCTGTTTATTAAAAAGTCTGACATAGCTACTAGCCATTTGAAACAGCTCTAATCACATGAAATTAGGAAACAATTGCTCTTTAAGCTACTAACCAATTTTGACATTCTCTAGACTCGGTTGTAATTCTTATTTTGGCATTTATGCACCTTATTTAATATGGATTTACGACATAGGTCTTTTGATTTAGGTCCAGTTGATTTCTCTATATAATAAATCAACCCGGAAACAATTATACGTATAAGAATGTCTACTGCTGGCTCAGACCCAAGGGCAAATCTAGTGGTGGTAAAAGTAGACATTGCCCCACTTGGATCGGCTATAATTCTTATACTTAGAACGACGTTTGTTTCCTCAAATGTTGGCATGTGGTTTTTATTTCTTGTTATAGAAGATTAACCCTAATGTGAATTTTGATTTTCTAGTTTATTTATTTTTGTATGAAATATTGATATATACAAAAACAGTTTTATTAAAACTAAATTAATGTTATTAAAACATAATCATGATTCTGGTATCTACTATTTGTGTCAAGCTCGATGGTTAGTTAAATACGTTTTCTTATGATTCTATTGTATAGAATTAGGAACCCTTACATGGCCTCACACTCACTTCTGCCTTAGTTCTCCATTTTAGTTTAATGGTCTATGATATATTGGAATCTATGTGTAATCTCTGTCTCATTATTGAAACTCTATACTTATGTCTGAACTCTAAGAACTTGGCCTGATGCACCTTTTCATTTTACTAAATCCCTTTACCAGGTTCTTAATTCATTTCACATGATTTGGTTATTGCTTGAAATCCTTTGGCAATACTAGTTTTCCTTTATCCCGGTAATAATATTTTTATTAGTTTTTTTTCCTTTTAATTAATGTAGCGGACAATATTATACTTGAAAAAGTTCATAATAAAAGATTTATGTAATGAAGCATTGTATGTTGTCCTTTTTTTCAGGCATTAAATTTGTTAAATGAATTTGAAGCTTGTGTATGACTATATATGTGATTTTGGTCTTGTTGTTTTAATATTTTTAAATATTCCACTTGTGGTATATATGATAAAGTAATAAAAAAAATCTAGTTTATTATGAATTGTGTTTAGCCGTACATACTATTCTATTATAACAATATATTGTTTAGTACAACAAATATTGTTTAATACAATATTCTTACTTGTGGTTTTAAGGAACACAATAGATATTATGTTGTAATATAACAATATACACATAAGTTGTATAAGGGAACAATAGACATACAAAATACTTACATTTTGTATGGCTATAGCTACATTGCATAAGTTCTAAAGTTTGGCAAAATAATCATAGTCCATGGTTAATCTGTTGGAGCCAAGTCTGGATTTAGTAATAGCATATTAATGGAGTTCAAATCTGATTAAATATTTGATTTTGATGTCCATAATTAGTGCTGAGCTATTTTAGATATAATATAATTTTTTTGAGGGTTTCCTATTTAAGAGATCCTATTATAATCTAAAATATGATGTTGATGGGCTATTTTAGGTGTAGTAGGATTCTTATTTGAGGGCTTCCTATTTAAGAAATCCTATTATGACCTAAAATAGGGTTTTTCTCATCCTATATATATGGGGTGAGGGTGGAGGCACAAAGCATAGTACAAAAGTGAAGATTCGAGGTGCTCGTCCACAGGAAATCTAAGAGAAAGTTTTGCACTTTGCTCCTAGGACCTCGTCATCCAAGACAGAAGGAATAATAGATCTAATCGAGAGGTCGTCAACTTTGGTTAGGAAGATTGCTACGGGTTGGTGAGCGATTTTAATTGTAATCTCTTTCTTTTCTTCTTGAGTGTGGTGAGGGGGTTGAACCTATTAGGGCAAAGGGTTCAACATTAGTTTTTGTCAATCTTTTAATTTCATCTGAGTTATAGAGATTGGGATTTGTCCAGGTGACGTAATCACCGCTATATACTTATCTTTATATGTGCTTGGTGTCCGTTAGACGGGGGTTGATTATTTCAGGTGGGTTGGCCTAAGTTTTCGCTGTGGCAACGTCTCAAACACGGTATCGGAGCGCAAGAGGGCATATCCGATTCCCAACATCTGGTATCAGAGCTTTGGAGGTTCTGACAACCATATCTATGGAGCAGATGAACACTCGTATGATCACCTTCACAGGGGGAAACTGGGCGATTTGGAAGCCAAAGATAGAGGATCTACTCTGGTACAAGGACTTGCATGGTCCGTTGGAGGGCGACAACGCAAAGATAACGGACAAAGCTGCTGAAGACTGAAAACGACTGGACTGGAAGGCCGTTGGATTCATCCGCCAATGGTTGGATGATTTGGTGTTTCACCACGTGTCCATGGAGAGTTTAACAAAAGCATTGTGGGAGAAGCTGTATTCGCTGTACGAAATGAAGACGGCTGGCAAAAAGGTATTTCTTATTCACCAACTCGTCAACTCGAAGTACACGAAGGGTGCCCCGGTGGCACACAACTGAACAAGGTTCAGGGTATCATCAATCAGCTGTCTGCGATGAAGATGGGGATTGATGATGAGCTTTAGGCCCTACTGCTCTTGAGTTCTATGTCGAAAAGCTGGGAGACATTGGTGGTGTCAGTGAGCGATTCCGCGCCGGATGGAGTTGTCACGATGGAGGCAGTCAAAAGTATCTTGTTGAATGAGGAGATTCGACGCAAGCAAGTTGAATCGTCACAGGAGTCCGCTCTGGTGGCTTTCTACGGAAAGGGAAGACCCAATTCACAGACGATGACAGGGGAGAGTTCTCAGAATCCTACAATTGTGGACCACAAGGAGGGCTGCTATCACTATGGCGAAGGGGTCATATCAAGAGAAACTGCATAAAGCTCAAAGCTGAAAAGGCAAAAGGCAAGGACGATCGGGAGGATCTCACAGCAATGGAAGATATCATCATCGTAGCAACCGAAGCAGAGGAAACTTGTGGCATGTGTCATGACGGCAACCTTGTCATGGACACGGAGGGATCGTATCACGCCACTCCGTATAGAAGGATCTTCATGTCATAGCATGGTGGCAGGTTTGGACGTATGAAGATGGGCGACGAGGGCATGGCTGCAGTTGTAGGCATCGATAATATGTACTTGACAACGGTGCTCGGTAAAAAGCTCGTTCTTAAGGGTGTGCGACATGTACCGAGTTTCTACTACAACTTGATTTCGGTAGGGAGGCTGGCAGATGATAGCTGTCGCAGTCTATTTGGAGACAAAGATTGGATGCTTGCGAAGGTTTCCCAGCTGGCTCGGGGAGATTTGTGTTGTGGCATGTACAGGCTCATGTTGCTGAGCTGTACGGGTAGGCCACAGACACCGGATGGAGGCTCAAGGGGTGCTCGACAGGAGGTGGATCGTAGAGAACTTGCTGAGGAGTGGCTTCTAGGTGCTTTGAGAGATACGGAGGATTCGGTTCGTCGAGACAAAGTGACGGATGGTGGTAACTCAAAGATTAAGGGTCAGTCTGTCGGTTCCATGACAGCTGGTCGGTCTCCAGGTGGGAGTTGCTCTACAGAACCAGTTTTGGTGAAGGGTGGTTTGCCAAAGCTTCATGGAGCGACATCGGTTTCAGCAGTTCGAAGCAAGCAAGGAGATCAAGATTTGCAACAAACTCAATCTGAGGTAGGAGCATCATCATTCACACAATTCAGGGAAAGTTGTGGGTCATCGATGTCATGCACAGTACATGATGTTCTGCTCGAGGACGCATGTGTATGGGGTAGCTTTAAGTTCAGACACGAAGGTGGACAGGTTCAGGAGTTCGAATATCAGGAGGACCGTACCGTCTGTTTGGTTGGGCCAGCCAAGGATGAGGAAGCTCGTCGGAATGTTAACACTTTCAGGTGGAAGACAAAAGTTGGGGATTGGCAGCCGAGACTTGCGGTGAGGCTAATTGTCAGGGACTTCTGTCTTGATCGTGTTATTGATATCGGCAGGATCCCAGTGGTGCAAGAGGTGCTATGCGTGGAAGCTAGCATCAATGTGACTGTCGATGAGCTGGAGACGAGGAAAGATGCAAAGCATCTCAGGGGATCAAAGATCAGTGGCATGGGGGAGCAGGAACTCTGTCGCATGACGACAGGCATAGAGTCCAGTTGAGGAGCCATATGGTCAATACTCTCTCATCAGACTAGAGAGGGAGATTGTTGGAGTCCAGTCTGGATTTGGTAATAGCATATTTATGGAGTCCAAATCTGATTAAATATTTGATTTAATTTGATTTGGATGTCCATAATTAGCTATGAGATATTTTGGATATAATAGGATTCTTATTTGAGGGTTTCCTATTTAAGAGATCCTATTATAATATAAAATAGGATGTTGATGGACTATTTTAGGTGTAGTAGGATTCTTATTTGAGGGCTTCCTATTTAAGAAATCCTATTATAACCTAAAATAGGTTTTTCTTATCCTATATATATGGGGTGAGGCTGGAGGCACAAAGCATAGCACAAAAGTGGAGATTCGAGGCGCTCGTCAACAGAAAATCTAAAAGAAAGTTTTGCACTTTGCTCTTAGGACTTCACCATCCAAGGCAGAAGGAAGAATAGATCTAATCGAGAGGGCGTCAACTTCGGTTAGGGATATTGCTATGGGTTGGTGAGCGATTTCAATTGTAATCTCTTTCTTTTCTTCTTGAGTGTGGTGAGGGAGTTGAACCTATTAGGGCAAAGGGTTCAACATTAGTTTTTGTCAATCTTGTAATTTTATCTGAGTTATAGAGATTGGGATTTGTCCAGGTGACGTAGTCATCGCCATATACTTGTCTTTATCTGTGCTTGGTGTCCGTTAGACGGGGGTTATTTCAGGTGGGTTGGCCTAAGTTTTCGCTGCGGCAACATCTCAGATACGGTATCAGAGCATAAGAGGGCACTACCAGAATCTGTCGACTTAGCGACGTTAACAAACGTCGCTAAACCCAGTTAAACCATCGCTAAATTTTTTTAGCGTCGTTTCTAGCGACGTTATATAAACGACAGAAAAAAGCGTGTTGCTAATCGAAAAAATATCGCAAAACGTCTCTATGGCGACGTTAATTAGCGACGTTGTTAACGTCGCTAATTTGCGACAATATTTGCGACGTTCTCACGTGGTCGCTACTTAGCGACGTTATTTATGACATTAGTGTGTGGTCGCCGTTTAGCGACACTTTAGCGACGTTTTGGCGACGATATGCTGACAACAGGTTCGGTGCAACGTGGTGCCACGTCAGCAATTTAGCGACATTTTTAGCGACATTCACAAACGTCGCTACAGTTTAGCGACGCTTATTAACGTCGCTAAAAATATCGCTAAGTTAAAAAAATATTAAAAAAATAGAATCCAGAATGCAAATGGAGCTGGAGCTTGAGTCAAAATACAGAATCAAAAATACAAAACAGAATCCAATCCCTGGGTTCGCCGACTCCCTCTGTGGAACACTCAATACCGGCAGACACACAATACATTCCAGAATAGACAAAAAATATAAAGGACAAATAATATCCTCAACGAATATATCCTCAACGAACAAAGTCAATAATATCCTCAACGAACAAAGTCAATATCCTCAAATACGTAAAAAGTCAATATCCTCAACGAACAAAGTCAATATCCCCAAATACGTACAAAGTAAAAAATATAAAGTACAAAGTCCGAAAATGCAAAAACAAAACTACTGATCGCCTGGAGCTGAAGTTGGAGCCGGAGCTGGAGAAGGAGAGCCACCAGATGACTGTCATCGCAACGCCAGGATCGTCTGATACTCCTCCGGTGACAACAGATGGACGAGCATGTCCTCTCCTGCACCGTCGGATGTAGACGATGCTCCCGGCGTACCAGCAGACGGTTGCTCCGTAGCTATCTCACGGAACTGCTGTATCTGCTCGACCAACTGCTGCGTAGTCTCCTGCGTAGCATGGGTCATCTGTCGCAGCGCCTCAGTCGTCTCCTCAAGCCTTTCAAAGCGTGAGATGAGCGCAGAATCATCTGTATGCGGCTGCGGATGCGACTGCGACGCCATCATCCTCTGCAGCATCTCGTCACGCAGAGCTGCGATCTGTGCATCGACACTCTGCTGGTGGAGGAGTGACTCCACAGTCTGTACGGGGCCGGGCACACTAGTGGCGGTCGTAGAGGCCTGTGACGCAATGAAGGCACCATAGGAGCCCGTACCATTGTACGTATCCCTATGCATGCCACCAACGGCCCTCATCCACAGCTCGTCATCTGACTGAGCTGCGATGGCCGGGGCTGCTGGGAAGTGCTAGCACCAGCTCCCTCTGACCGTGTCGGCCCGGCCTCCCTAAGACTAAAAAACTCGGCCTAGAAATAACATCTATAGAATTCTCTATGTAACTAAAAATTAATATTAATGAACTAGCATTAAGTAAAACTTCAAAGCTCGGCCGAGAAATAACATCTATATGAATTCTCTACGTAACTAAAAATTAATATTCATGAACTAGCATTAAGTAAAACTTGCCTGCAGCAGTTGGCTTGAAGCAGTCGGTCTTCTAGACTTGCCTGCAGCAGTTGGCTTGTAGCGATCACCACCACAGAATCCGCACACTTCTGCATCCTTGTGATCTTTGTAGTAAAGCATGCATCCGTTCTGACAGCAATTGATCTTGTCGTATCCCATCTAGAGGGATCTTACCATCCTCTTAGAGCGGTAGAAGTCTTTCGGTAACTTGGCACCCTCCGGCAAGATATCTGTAATCAACTCGAGCACTATATTGTAGCATTCTTGCGACAAGTTAAAGTCAGACTTTATGCTCAAGAGCCGAGTGATCACCTCTAACGGTGAATGGTCCTCACAACCAGGGTACAAAGGAGTCCTTGCATTCTCCAACAACTCCATGAAATTTGCGGCATCGGCATTCGGAGCCTCCTCAGCTGTTGTATGGATCGAAACTAGGCCCTGCAGTGTCGAAGACCATGTTCACGTACTCGTTGTTGACACCAGTTCGGTTGTGGACATTCATATAAGGCTCCACATAAGGCTCAACATAAGGCTCCGCATAAGACTCAACATAAGGCTCTGCTTGGAATGCTAAACGTACAAGCTCTCCATGTGCGGTTCATTGGTAGTAATTTGGAATGAAACCCTTTGTGTATAAGTGATATACCACATCCAATTCTGGTTGAAACTTCATGTTCTGACATTTTGCACACGGACACTTAATGTCCATGCCGTCCATGGATTGAGGAAACGGCTTCGCGAATTAGAGGAATTGTTCTACTCTGATGATGTATTCATCTCGCATACCGCACCTGTCATCTCGAATGCAGTTGTACATCCACGAACGGTCTAGCAGATACATGGATATAGCCATTTCTAGATATCTGTAAATATGAATAAACTTTAAAACTGAAACGAATATACTTCATACATACATATATACTGCGAGCCCCCTCGGGCCCCACCCCAAGCAGCAAACCCCCCTAATCCCACGAGCAGCAAGAAGGTCCTAACCCGACGTACGACCGTGACTCAGGACCATTCCTATGAGGATCGGGATCAAGAAAAATAGACGATGGCATTAACCAACCAATAAAACTACTTGTTACAAATATCGGCACTATCGGTGGTTTCGAATCAGAGTATCAGATTTTTTTGTGTCAAAAAACAAATAATTATCACTAAATTATCAGATTTTTTGGCACTATCGGTGCCCCTGACCCAGCCCCCCCCCCCCCCCCCCCGTACCCCTCTCCCCTATACCACCCCTAACCCTAACCCGAACCATATCCCTAACCCCTCTCACCAGCCCCCCTCCCCTTCCCAGCCCTCCATGTTTGCCATTAAAATCTTTTCATTGTAAATTTCAATACAAACAGAACAGTGTTACAATGTAGGACTTAGATGTAGTCCTAGGAGTATACTTTTGTTTATCTGGGTCCTTTGTGCCAATGGAGCGAGTGGTAATACGTTGACTCCGTTGACGATCTGACGACTGTTCTCAGTTCTCTGAAGGTCTGAGTTGCTCTGAGTGCTGGAGCTTATGGAGAGGAAGAAGACGTTGAGTGTCTCTTTCGACCTTTGGACGTAAACTCTGATGCTTTGATTGACTGTATGTCTTGATCTCTGACAGTCTCTGTATATCTCTCTGTCTGTGTCTGTGTGAGAGAATGATCCTTCTATTTAAAGCAGCAGGTTGGCTGCTCATGCGCACATATGTTGGATACGCCTATTTATGGAGATGCCACATGGTAATTGCTGATAGAGGCGCATGGGCGGCGTGCTCGGATTGAGGAGTTGAACTCTTCATGTTGCATTTGTGGGCTACGGCAGAGCTAACATGTAGCAATGGAGGAGATCTTTCGGTTGCTGAGATCTTGGGTGATTAGCACTCCTTCATTGGCTGAACTGAGTCAAAAGACGCATGGCACGTATCCGTTGCTCAAAGATCTCAGATTTGGTGGAGAGTAATCTGATAGGATGTGTCTAGGATTGGACGCGTGAGTAGACTTTGGTCTGTAACCTTTAGGAGTCACGAACCAGTCTGGGCGCATGGCTTTTGAGGCGCATACGGGACTTCAGTAGTGACTTGACCTGTCTTTAGGGATCAAAGAAAAGTCTGAGGCGCATGGCTTTTGAGGCACATGCAGAGATTTGGGCGAATGGTTGCGGGGGCACATGCGAAATGGTTGGGCGGCCACATGGCTTGTAACCGCCGGAAGAAAGTAATGATGATGCTGACGTCAGCGATGCTTCGTCTTCTAAAAAAGCTGCTAAGTGTTCAGTCCTCGGGGACGTGCTGTCAACTCTGTCACTTTAGCATTAATTGCTTGATGGGTGACGAGCCGAAATGGGCGCATGGGTCCATGTTGATTAGGACGCATGGATCTGTGCTTTGTTGGGTGCATTCTTACGGGGCACTTTGGAACGGGCACGTCTGTACGATACGTCGTGTCTGGCCGATGCATCCGTTTGCATGACGTGCCTTTATTGGTCTGACTGTTGCATTCTTCGAGTGCTTTAAATAGCCTGTTTTGACTTGACCGAATTCGAAGCGTCAGGTTCATCACCATAAATGCAAATTCATTTCACGGGATTTGGAGAGCCCGGCACTTGGCACATGGGTTTAATTTGCCTGGCCTATAAATAATGGCAAGGAGAGAGTTTTCTTCTCTCGTTCCCTCTTGTCCTCCCAAAATGAACTTGTTTGCTCGAGCACATTCTGTTGACGAGATATTCCCGAAGGTGAAGATGCGACGACTTGTCTTCGTTCATGCACTTGAAGGTGACTGTTACATCCGAAAGTCGGAGTCGAGGGCTTCTGAGGCAGGCGGAAGGTGTCTGTTGCATCCGAAGATCGGGATGCTCGAGTCTCATCTCCATTATAATGAAAGAGTCGCAGATCAGAATTGCGGTGCCCCGATCATCTTTCTTGGGCTTTGGGAGTGCTCCTCCTCCTGCTAGAGTGGGTGTCGCCCATTCTGGTTGTGTTGAAAGCCTCCTTTTGCCGCAGATCGATTGCGGTGCTCTCCTCTTCCTTTGGAGAGCTCTTCCTTCCGCTAGGGTGGGGTTGATCGCCCACCCTTGCTCAATAAATGATTTATTAGTCGAAGTACCCGATCGGGTCGAAGTGGAGCGCATATGCTGAGACTTCATGATGCGCTTGACTGAGATACGGAAGGGATGCACATAACTGAGCTGTTGAAGAGATGCGTCTGACTGAGACTGAAGAGATGCGCCTGACTGAGACGTTAGAGAGACGCGCCTGACTTAGACGCTGGAGAGTTGTGCTTGACTGAGACCCTGGCGAGACGCGCCTGACTGAGACGCTGAAGAGACGCGCCTGACTGAGACGCTGAAGAGATACGCCTGACTGAGAGCGCATGTCAGTTGCTGCGCCTAGCTGTAGACTTAGGGTCTTTTCTTTATAGAAATTCTTCTTTGTAAAGCCCCTTTTAGACATGTAACAGACTTTTTGTGAAATAAAAATTTTTCTTTTAATGTCTATGCTTTTGCTGTTTGCTTGTGCCAAGTACTTCATTTGAGCTCCCTGGTGCATGTAATGTTAGGCGCATAGGATTTTCGTTCCTGAAATTCCATGCTTCTACAAGACCTCCTTCAAAGTTTTCAAAACTTTTTGTCATGTTTTGGAGTACTTTGAATAAGAAGCATGGTGGTGTCTTCTCTGGGGTGCATGACTGTCCGGGGCACATAACTATTCTGGGGTGCATGCTCCTCCCAGTTTTAAATGCCCAAATGATAACGCTTCGGGATAAATAAAAAAGATTTAATGATGATCTTTTGGACTATCTACGGTTATCACTACACAGAACCCTAAACGGTGGTTGACGTCACCCAAGCCTATAAATAGGCGTCTGATAGAAGGAGAGGGAGTTCTTCCTCTCTTTGCTGTCTTCTTCTTCAGAGTTTTTTTCTCAAAAATTCTAATCTCTTTTTCTCGAAATGGCTTCCAAAACTCCTCGCGGTGGTGCTGGCCGAGGACGAAGCAAAGGGAAAGAGCCCGTGGAGGATTCTTTCGTCGTTTCTACGGTACCCACCGACGTCCGACCAGTGGTGAGGGGTGAGTGCTCCTTGACATTTTTAGAAAGGTAGAGTTGTGAGCTGCGTTGGATGCCTATAGCGGAGGTTAATGCCAAGATTCGCCTCCTTGAAGACCAGCGGACCCAACTCTTGTTAGATGTTAAGCGAGTCCTGGCTGAACATGTAGCATCTAAGGAGGAGGAAGCAGCTTTCACCCGCCAAGCTCTTTCCTTGGCCCAGCAGTGACAACAGCTGGACGAGAAGCATGAGGATGACACTTCCCCTGAGGCCATAGAAATGATGCGTAAAAAGCCGAACGCCGAGTCCTGGCGACTGTAGAGACTCGGGCGGAAGACTTGAAGCATCGAATTGAAAAGCTTTCAGCCGATCCCGGTGATGCTTAGGGATTATAGTCTCTCCCTTTTTTTTGTTATTTTGTGTAATTTTACAACTCCTGCTGGGGATGTAATCATTTACTTTTAAATAAAAGATAAAGAATTTTGTGGTGTGTTCATTTTTGCTGTCATGAACTGATGATTTGTGTGGACCTATTATCTTTTGCGTACCTTGGTTTTTAGGGACAGATAATAAGTTTGAGAGAACCGATATGTTTGCTCAGAGGTAATGTGGACGTGGCAAATACGGGGTTCAAATGATGAAGTCTTCCTACTCAGAGGTGTTATGGACGTGGTAGGAGTGACTCTGGGGGGATACGCGGAACTACTCAGAGATAATGTGGACATGGAAGTTCTGCGATCGATGTATGGCAACGCAGGGGTTGTCTATATGGGATGTTTACTCAGAGGTAATATGGACGTGGCAAACATGATGGATAGCGTAGTCTTACGGAATGTAAGATTCTGCTTTGTAGGGCACAGAGGAGCAACTCAAAGGTAATGTGGACGTGGTTGTCCTTCTACTGGAGATAGAATACAATAAAACAACTGGGTTCCGAAAGCATAGGATTTTTATGAAAGGGAGGTTCATGTTAGCTCTGATGATCAGGTCCACTGACTCCTTTGCTAGGTAGAGGTGGAAGTACATGTCTGAAAGATGTCAAAAGTAGTACTTCTTTAGGAACTTGCCGTTGATGGGCATCATGAACAAGTCTCCATTGGGTTTGGCGAGGCAGTAAGCACCGTTTGAGTATACCGTCTCTATGATGAAAGGTCCCTCCCACTTGGGCTCGAACTTTCCTGGTGTCTTATGAATTAACACCACCGGCCTCCTGACTGCTAGAACCAGGTCGCCTACTTGGAAAGTCCTCTGCTTGACCTTCTTGTTGAAAGCCTGTAATATACGGGCTTGATAGAGTTCAATGCACTGTTGAGCTAGGAGACATTTTTCGTCAAGTGCCTCTAATTTTTGCAGACGACGACGTTGATTGTCTTCTTCTGTGAGTTGATTTGTGATTGCTACACGGAGTGAGAGTATTTGGATCTCGAGAGGCAGTACCGCTTCGCTCCCGTAGACCAAAAATGGTGTGTTGCCCGTCGGGGTCCGTACCGTTGTACGGTAGGCCTAAAGGCATTCGCTGAGCTTTTCGTCCCAATCGCATTTGTTGGATGACACGACCTTTTTGAGTAGCTTGACGATAGTCTTGTTAAACACTTTGGCTAATCCGTTTGCTGTCGGATTGTAGGCGGTCGATGCTACGTTCTGAATGCGATTCTTGTCACAGAATTTGCTGAAAACATGACTGATAAACTGTAGACCGTTGTCATGGATAATCCTACGGGGTACCCTGAAACGGTAGACGACATGATGCTTGATGAAGCTGATCACTCTAGAGCTTTTTACCTCCGCCAGTGGAACTGCTTCTGCCTATTTGGAGAAGTAGTCAGTGATAACTAGGATGAAGCGGTATCCCCTCGATGAAGGAGGGGTGATAGGTCCCATAATGTCCATGCCCCAAGCTTCGAAGGGCCAGAAGACGACCGTAGTAGTTCCGATGGTGTATGGATAAAGTCGGCATGAAGCTGACAAGCATGGCACTTCTTAGCATAGTCGACAGCGTCGGCTGCCATGGTCGGCCAGTAGTAACCCATACGTCGCAGTCGATCCTGCAACTTAGGCCCAGGTTGATGAGCCCCCAAGTTCCATCATGAGCTTCTCGAAGGGCTTCGGCTGCTTCTTCGTTGGAAAGGCATCGAAGGAGAAGTCCATCGTAGGAGCGTCGGTACAGCATTTTAGTAGCTGTATCGTAATAGAATCGAAAGGAACACCTCCTGACTGAGACGGCTTCTTTCGGGTCTTCTGGGAGAATTCCGTCGACAGCGAAGTCGATAAACGGAAACATCCAGTCTCGGACATTAATACCAGCACTTGTTGACATGGCATGGGCCATTTGTAAGCATAGGTTGTTTTTAGGACAGACCAAGTCTCGATCAACTACCGTGACGTAGTGCTGAGTCCCGATAGGTACTGCCAATGAGGCAGCGAGGCCAGCCAGCGTGTCAGCCTCTAGGTTTTGTAACCGGGGTACGTGTTCTATGAAGAACTTGGTGAAGGTTGAAATAATGTTCAATGCAACTTCATGGTAAGGAATCAGATCTTCATGGCGAACTTCGTATTGCCCTCTGACCTGGTTAACGACGAGTTTTGAGTCATCGTAGGCTTCCAGATGATCTACCCCCAGCTGTTGCGCCGGCTGGAGTTCCATGATGAGAGCGTTGTACTCGGCAATATTGTTGGAGCACGGCTTCGAAAGGGAGTAAGCACGCTGGATGACCAGCTGATCGGGGGAGACTAGGACTACCCCCACTCCGGCGATGATTTAACCTTTGGGGCCTGTTTTTGAAGCGCCATCGAAAAACATCCGCCAAACGAAGCTTTCTTCGGTGACGTTTGATTCTTGGACCTCATCCGGGATATCTTCATAGAGTCTGGAGGACTCTGGGATGGGGTGTACAGCTAAAAAGTCGGCCAGAGCTTGACCCTTGACGGCTTTTTGTGGGACGAACACCATGCTTTATGGCATCAATAGTATCGCCCATGTAGCTAGTCGGGAGTTCAATGATCCTGGCTTCGTCATGAGAACCCTTAGCGGATTGACTCGGGAGATGACAAGAAGTCTGGCCCGAGACATAATGGCGTGTCTTCTGGATGGCGAACACCAAAGCCAGACACTCCTTTTCAACGGGGTTGTACCGGTGTTCGACCCTGATCAGTGTCCTACTGAGGTAGTAGATAGCTTGCTCATAGCCAGCATTGCTGTTCTGAGCCAGCAGAGCCCCTGAGGAATGATCCATGGCACGGACGTAGAGGAGAAATGGTTTGCCTGCGACGGGTGCCACCAGGACTAGCGGGCTCGTCAAGTAAGCCTTGATATCATCGAAAGATTTCTGGCATTCCTCTGTCCAGACGTAAGAGACTCCCTTCTTCATAAGCTGGATGAAGGGTTGACATTTTCCGGAAAGGTTTACTATAGACCTTCGGATATATACAAGACGTCCTTGCAGGCCTCGAAGTTCTCGAAGATTCTTCGGAGGGTCCATGTCAAGGATGGCCTTGGTCTTCTCGGGATCGACATGAATGCCTTTCGTCGTGATAATGAAGCCCAGGAACTTTTCGCTAGAAACCCCGAGGAAGGATTTAGCGGGGTTCATCTTGAGTTGATGCGCTCGCATGAGATCGAAGACTGTCTTTAGGTCTTGTAGGTGATCATGTTTGAGACGGCTCTTGACAGCAATATCTTCGACATAGCATTTGACTGTTTTGTGAAGATGTTGACGGAAGAAGGTACTTATAGCTCGTTGATATGTAGCACCAGCATTCTTCAAGCCGAAGGGCATCACTGTGTAGCAGAAAACTCCTTTCGGCGTCCTGAACGACGTGTGTTTTATGTCATCGAAAAACATCTTGATCTGGTTGTAGCCCGAATACCCGTCCATGAAAGACATGCATTCGAAGCCGCATGTATTGTCGATCATCACATCAGTGATCGAAAGCGGGAATTTGTCTTTCGGGCAAGCAGCATTGAGATCTCTGAAGTTGATGCAGACCCGTATCTTCCTATTCTTTTTGGTGACAGGGACGACGTTGGCTACCCAATCCGGGTATTGTTCTTTACGGATAAAATTGCTGGTCAGGAGTTTGTCCACTTCTTGATCGATACCGTTCATAATGTCAGGGCGAAAACGTCGCTGTTATTGCTTTATAGGCTTAGCATCAGTTAAGATATTAAGCCTATGCATCGCGATCTGAGGATCGAGTTCCGGCATATCTTCATAGCTCCAGGCGAAGACGTCGATATAATCTTTAGCTAGTTGGATTAAAGATTCTCGGTCTGGTCCTTTTAGACTCTTGCTGACGAAGATGGGTTTGGAAGAAGATCCATTCCCAAGGTCGATCTGCTCGACTTTGTCTTCGGTAGGGGGTTCGCATAATTCAAAATGAGACTCCCACTGCGCTCCTAGACGTTGAGCCCAAGATTCTTCCTCGAAGAATTCTGGCATTTGGTCTTCGCCTTCATCTTCTTGAGATTGTGCAGATGCCATGTTGACTGATAGCACCTTCTTAAAGACTGAGCCAATACTAGTATCGGAATCCCAAGTTGATTCTTCGGATGAATGCGAATGTTCTACTTCTTCCGCCTCCGAACACTCTGGAGTTGACGGCAGCGTTACATAGCCTAACCCCCGTCGAGTTCGATGATAGTAATCATGTGGCTTTCCTTTAGGTGTTGGGAGCCGGAGAGGAAGACGCCGACCCTTGCTGTAGTTCACGCCTTTGTTGCTTTTTAGATTGTAACCCATCTTTTGGATGAGGTACTTTGCCTTGTCCGTGTACCGATAGCCTTGTATTCTGTCGGTATCTGGTTCTTGCTCGAGTGGCGGGAGGTCTTGATGACGCTCGACTTTGCCGAAGATGGATTCTTCGTCTCGATTCCACGGTGGGACTATAAAACAGATCCCTTGGGACGGGACTACTCAATTTACATGATTGACGATCGTTATTTATGTTTGCAACGACCGTAGAGCATTATCTAATGTATACATGGCATTTCATTATGGAAGACTAGAATAATTAAAAGACACTCTATTATTGATAAAATACGAGATTTTATCCCGCAGGATACATTGTCCATAGAGGGTGCATCTACATCAGTAGATATGTATTCCCCTAACTCTTTATCTGTGAGTACTGGAGTTGGTTCGGGAGAGTCCACCGCAGCCTTAACTTTGGGGTCCGAGAGGGCTATGTGGGCCTTCTTCGGCAGCTTGGATGATTGCGGAGGCTTGCCTTTGAGACGCACCTTCAGGGGTGCCTCGACTGCGCCTTCGATGACATGTGCCTTCCCTGTAGTTTTGCCACAAGGGGAGCCGAAGTTTGAGGCAGCTTTCCCTTGAGCCGTATCTTCAAGGGAGCTTCAGTAGGTGTTCTACCTAGAGAAGTTGGTGCTTTTCCAGGTAGCTTGATGGTCATGGGAGCAGCGTCCGAGGCGGCTTCCCTTTGAGTCAAATTTTCAAAGGAGCATCGGAAATCACCTCTGGCTCCATGTCCTGTTCTGCTGTCGTTTCTGCATCATCGTCAGCATCATTGGCTTTCCCTTCGTCTGGCGACTTATATAGGATAGAATAAGTGAAGTAGGCTTCGACCCCCTTGAAAGGGTCAATGTTCGCGAACTCTGTCCGGATGATGTCGTTGGTGGACACGTACTTCATACATTGGTGGAGTGTAGATGGCACCACCATGTACTCATGCAGCCACGGACGACCCAACAGGAGGTTGTAGTTGACGTCAGCGTCCACGACATAGCAAGTCACCTCGGTTCGGAGGTTACCGATATGACATTTCAGCCGTATTTTTCATAGCGGTTCACTTTTGCTAGCATTGAAACCGCTGATTGTGGTGTTGGAAGGCGCCAAACGGTACATTGGGATCCCTAGTGTTGAGAGTAGCGTCTTCGGGATGATGCTGAGGAAAGACCCTGGATTGATCTGAATCCGCTTCACCTTGACGGAACCGACATACCCTGTATAATACAGTGGCCTGTTGTGTCGGTTGTGCTTGAGCAGCATGTCTTATTGGATGAAAGTTATGTTGGGGATAACTTCATCCACACAATGGCAGTGCGCACAAGTGGTCGGGGTATCCTCAGGCTGCTTGACCTGACTGATGAAGGATTCAGTATCCTTCAGGGCTTCACAGAGAGCTTCACGGGTGTCCTTGGAGAGATGGAGAAGCTCAAATAGATACAGGCGGGCAGGAGTACTGGCAAGTTGTGCCAGTATGTCGAAGTTGTGGGGCTTGGCTATCCCCGAAGCATTCTCCTTTCACAAAGGCTTGTCGAAACGGGCCTCTACATGCTTCTATTTATTGGCCGCTGGAGGCTTGGATGGACCTCCTTCTTCGACAGCAGGGGCAGTGGAGGGAGGCACCACCTCAACGACAGCTTTGTCGGGTTGGACGTTCAGCTGCGAACGGGTTTTTACAGGAAGAGCCTCTTCTACGGAGGAAGAGACCATGCGGCAAGAATTGATCTTCCTGCCTTTGGTTTTGGAGGCAGAGCGTACCTCCGATTGAGTAACCTCGGAGACGAGATTGGGGTGAACCAATAAGATCTCTCCCCGAGTGGTGTATGGGATGAGTCCAATCACGTTGTCATGAGTAGGTGGTAGATTGACCACCTCCATTGTCGCATTTGGGATGGGGACGACGCCATCTTGTGTTGTGGTTGGCGGTAAGGTGCCAAATTGGAGCGACACCAGGTTGGTCGAGACCGTTTTCTCCTCGTAGTCGATGGAGATGACATCCTTATTGATCATGCGCTGGATGTAGTTCTTAAGGACGTAGCAGTCCTTAGTTGAATGTCCGACAAACCGATGGTAGTGACAGTACCTCGGATTGTCTACTTTTCCAACCTCGTCGGGACACTTCGGGTCTGGCAACTTGATCTTGTCACCCTGCTTCAATATCTCAAAGAGTTTCAGGGTGTCTTCATCATTGAAAGAATAAACCTCCTTTGGCCTTGGTGCAAGTGGAGGCTTCTGAGTGGGTGCTGATGCACCTTTGAAGGCATTGACAGTCAACGCCTGCTTCCCCTTCGTCTCTCATCCGGGGTTGTTGGCTGCAGGTCGTTTTCCTTTGTCCTCAAAGGCAGAGAAACTGACTCCCAGAAGACGAGCATTGGACGCCTTCTTTTCTACTGCTTCGGCCTCGATGATCAAGGAACTCCAGTCAGGAGAAGGAGGAGTTGAGCCAGAGCTTGATCGTAGGCAGCATGTTCATGCCGCAGGAGAGGAGTGCATGTTCTGGCATACCCGAAGGCAGTCTGAAGCAGGCTTGTCGGAACCGTTCGATGAATGCTCGAACTATTTCCTTCTCCTTCTGACGTATCTCTATGAGGGACGCCTTTGTCATGTCTTTCCCTCCGTCGTAGAAATGATCGAGAGACGTGTCAAGTCGTCGAAGAAAGATATGGAGTTGTCGGAGAGACTGCAATACCAGTCGTAAGCTCAGTGCCCCGACAAATATGCTGGTGAGTAGTGTGTCTTCCTTTGGGAGATGTCCCGTTTGACACTGAAAGTATGTCAGATATTGGCATGGAGAGTCCTTTCCGTCGTATGGCATCAAAGTTTGCAGTTTATATTTGGGAGGATAAACCACTTTGTTCTATTCGAGGGGATATGGTTGGAGGATCCCCATCTTCTAGCGCTCCTCCTGTCTATTCTTTGACTCGAAGCGCTCTCGTAAGTCCCTGATCATCTCCGTCATATCTTCTGTGGAGCTGGGAGTCGGAGATGGTGGTACAGCTTGGAGTTGAGCATTTGACGGCTCCGACGTCCGAGGTGCCTCGCGGTGATCTGTATCCAAGGATACTCGTTGAAGGAGTACACTTGATTCTCCATTGGACCCTGGGTCAGGACCGGTAGACGGTGTCCTGGCCAAAGCTGACCGTATCTCAAATACTGCTTAAGTCAGTATTTAAATAGAGGCAGAGAGGATTTTGAGTCCTCCCTCCAAGGTATCCATGTGCTGGACGAGGTCTACTGGCGGTGCATCTGACTCGGTATCACCTGCTTCCGTCATGTACACCGTCATGACGCGATTGGAAGTGGATAGATCGGTTGAGGCTTCACTTTCGGCCTCGCTCTCTTGTAGAGGAGGAGCTTCCCCCTGAGCTTCGTCTTGACTACCCTTAGCTAGGTTCTGAAGAACACCTTCGTCTTCGGAAGAAGTATCAGCAAGGGTCTGACTACCCCCAGCTTTGTCTTGGAGGACTTCTTCGTCTTCGGGAAGCAGATCCTCAGGGGCTTGACTACCCCCAGCTACGTATAGGAGGCTGACTTCGTCTCCAGGATGAAGATCCACAGGGGCTTGACTACCCCCAGCTTCTTCTGAGATTTTCTTTCTCCCCCGAGTGCCCTCAAACACTCCTGAGGACGGGACAATTGTCTTGGTCTTCCTCGGCTGGTTCTTGGATGAGGACAAAGCCGAGGAACTGCCAGTCGCCTTCCGAATTGATGGGGAGTTGGAGACTACGTTGCAAGAAGCAACCTGTACTTTTGGCTCTATTTCAGCTGACACCTTCTTTCCGAGGCGATGTTGGAGAGGTGTTGATGATTGCAGCTGCTGGAAACCGACTGCCTTGGTGGGACCGCTGTCTTGTAACAGCAGTTGATGGTGACTACATCACAGGTGTGCCCTGTGAAGGGTGCATTGTGCTTGTCAGTTGACTCTCCTGATCGGCATTTGTGAGTAATCACGTTACGCAGATCGTTGGAGAAGAGTGCCACCTTCGTACCCCCATCAGGCGCATGGCAAGGCCAAGCGTCGGGGTGGTCAAGTGAATGCTGCGCCCCTGATCCAACGCAAAACATGCGCTCAGATCAGTAGTGGGGGCACAACATTTAAAGTAACTTGAACGAACCACAGACGCACAACCAATGGAGACGCGGGAGTTCAAGACCACAGAGTTTGCCTTGCTCGACTTGGTTGCGAACGCAGCAGATGCGCCAAAGTGAGACAAGGACTTTGAAGGTCGGCTCATTTCTGGCGCAGAAGCACCCGAGTTGACCTTGTACAGCTTACCATCAGCAGGGCGCATGATCGTGAGCGCATGCTTCTGGTTTGCTGCTGGCATAGCACGTTTGAGGCACATGGCCCATGCCGCCTTGGACGTCTTCGCAGCCCGCTGGGGTGCATAGTACTCAGAGTCCAAATTCCTCTCGCTACGACAGCAAGTGGGTCTGTCAAAGACAGAGACCTTCTGTGGCCAATCAGAGTTATTGTGCAGGGCATTAGCTGCGCCCCTGCTCCGTTGGCGCATTTTCCTCGTCTGAGAGGAAGATGGTTGGGGAATGTGGTCGGCCCCACGTTTCCTCGAGAGATGCGCTACGGCGGTGGACGCATCTTGGCTACTGAGGACGTCAGCAGGAAGGGTAGGCTGCATCTGCACATCCCCTTCGGTGGTGGAGCCAGAGGCGTCGACCTTGCGCACCCAGACTTGGCGAGTCTTCTTCGGCTTTGGCAACCGCTTCGAAGGACTTGTACTGCCTTCAGAGATGAACTCCTCATATGCCTGTTGATTAAGGCGTACGACCAGCGTCTTGTGGGAGGAGCCCACCTTTACGTCGTCGGATTGCGACACAGCTTTCTTGGCGGAGGAGAAAGAGATCCCCAGTAGAGTCGCCAGCTTGTTTGCCATTAAAATTTTTTGATTGCAAATTTTAATGCAAACAGAACAGTGTTACAATGTAGGACTTAGATGTAGTCCTAGGAGTACACTTTTGTTTATCTGGGTCCTTTGTGCTGATGGAGCGAGTGGTAATGCGTTGACTCCGTTGACGATCTGACGACGGTTCTCGGTTCTCTGAAGGTCTGAGTTGCTTTGGGTGCTGGAGCTTACAGAGAGGAAGAAGACGTTGAGTCTCTCTTTCGATCTCTGGGCGTAAACTCTGATGCTTTGATTGACTGTGTGTCTTGATCTCTGACAGTCTCTGTATATCTCTCTGTCTGTGTCTGTGTGAGAGGGAATGATCCTTCTATTTATAAGCAGCAGGTTGGCTGCTCATGCGCGCATATGTAGGATGCGCCTGTTTGTGGGGATGCCATATGGTAATTGCTGATGGAGACGCATGGGCGGCACGCTCAGATTAAGGAGTTGAACTCTTTCTGTTGTATTTGTGGGCTACGACAGAGCTGACACGTAGCAATGGAGGAGATCTTTTGGTTGCTAAGATCTTGGGTGATTAGCACCCCTTTATCGGCTGAACTGAGTCAAAAGACACGTGGCGCATATCCGTTGCTCAAAGATCTCGGATTTAGTAGAGTGTAATTTGACAGGATGCGCCTAGGATTGGGCACGTGAGTAGACTTTGGTCTCTAACCTTTAGGAGTCACGAACCAGTCTGGGCGCATTGCTTTTGAGGTGCATGCGGGGCTTCAGTAGTGACTTGACCTCTGTCTTTAGGGATCAGAGAAAAGTCTGAGACGCATGGCTTTTAAGACGCATTCAGAGATTTGGGCGCATGGCTGCGGGGGCGCATACAAAATGGTTGGGCGGCCACGTGGCTTGTAACCGCCGAAGGAAAGTAATGATGATGCTGACGTCAGTGATGCTTCATCTTCTGAAAAGCTGCTAAGTGTTCAGTCCTCGGGGGACGTGCTACCAACTCTGTCACTTTAGCATTAATTGCTTGATAGGTGACGAGCCAAAAAAGGCGCATGGGTCTATGTTGATTAGGATGCATGGATCTGTGCTTTCTTGGGCGCATCCTTACGGGGCGCTTTAGAATGGGCGCGTCTGTACGATGCGCCGTGTCTGGCCGGCGCATCCGTTTGCATGACTTGCCTTTATTGGTCCGACTGTTGCATTCTTCGAGTACTTTAAATAGCCATTTTTGACTTGGCCGAATTTGAAGCGTCAGGTTCATCACCATAAATACAAATTAATTGTACGGGATTCGGAGAGCCCGCCACTTGGTGCATGGGTTTGATTTGCCCGACCTATAAATAGTGGCAAGGAGAGAGTTTGCTTTTCGTTCCCTCACGTCCTCCCGAAATAAACTTGTTTGCTCGAGCACATTCTGTTGACGAGATGTTTTCGAAGGTGAAGATGCGACGACTTGTCTTCGTTCATGCGCTTGAAGGTGACTATTACATCCAAAAGTCCGAGTGGAGGGCTTCTGAGGCAGGCGGAAGGTGCCTGTTGCATCCGAAGATCGGGATGCTCGAGCCTCATCTCCGTTATGCTGGAAGAGCCGCAGATCAGAATTGCGGTTCCCCGATCATCTTTCTTGGGCTTTGGGAGAGCTCTTCCTCCTGCTAGAGTGGGTGTTGCCCATTCTGGTTGTGTTGAAAGCCTCCTTTTGTCGCGGATCGATTGTGGTGCTCTCCTCTTCCTTTGGAGAGCTCTTCCTCCCGCTAGGGTGGGGTTTATCATCCACCCTTGCTCAATAAATGTTTTATTAGTCGAAGCACCCGATCGGATCGAAGTGGAGCGCATATACTGAGACTTCATGATGCGCTTGACTGAGATACGAAAGGGATGCACATAACTGAGCTGCTGAAGAGATGCGTCTGACTGATGCTGAAGAGATGCGCCTGATTGAGACGTTGGAGAGACGTGCCTGACTGAGATGCTGTAGAGACGTACTTGACTGAGAACCCTGGAGAGACGCGTCTGACTGAGACGCTAAAGAGACGCGCCTGACTGAGACGCTGAAGAGATGCGCCTGACTGAGAGCGCATGTCGGTTGCTGCGCCTAGCTGTAGACTTAGGGTCTTCTCTTTGTAGAAATTCTTCTTTGTAAAGTCCCTTTTAGACATGTAACAGACTTTTATATAAAATAAAAATTTTCTTTTAATGTCTATGCTTTTGCTGTTTGCTTGTGCCAAGTACTTCATTTGAGCTCCCTGTCGCATGTAATGTTAGGCGCATAGGATTTCCGTTTCTGAAATTCCATGCTTCTACACCCCCTCCCCCATGTTCCCCTCCCCCACCAACCACCCCTCATCCTAACCCGAACCCTAACCATAACCCTCCCCTCCCCCCAGTCACCCCTCCTCACCCCCAGCCGCCCTCAAACCCTCCCCCTCGCCCCTTTCCCCCCCCCCCTCACACACCCACCCCTAACCTAAACCCTAACCCTCCCCTCCCTCCATCCCCCCTCCTCACCCCCAGCCGCCCTCACCCCCCTCCCCCCCGCCCCACCCCCAGCCACTGTAAGCCCCCTTATTTTGGATCTTATTTTAATTATTTTATATAGATATTTTAATTTATTAATGTCAATATACTATGTTAGTAGTTTACTGTAGCTTTGATTTTGGAAGCACAAAATATTGTTTTCTCAAATCAGTTCCATATTTGAATTCTAGACTCGTCCACCTTGAGTTTGATATATCATGTCCCACCCAATTTTGTTTTTCAACATTCCTTTGACTTTGTGCAATTTCGGGCCAACTTAGCCCAATTTGAGCCAATTTTAAGCCAACTTCCAATTTACTTTTGGGACTTGACATAGATCAAAAACCATATGACCCAATATATGGTTTTGACTCATGTTGAGTCTATAATTCATATGCCTAGGGTGCACCATCCAATCGAGTTTCCATATGCTACTTATTTGCAAATGGCACATGAGACTCATTAAATTAATTTTTTGGGTCCAATTTGACTAGTAATGCTACTCGGACCCTAACCTAGTCAACCCTACTAGTTAGAGCCTAACTAGGAGTACCAAAACCAAGTATGCATATTTAAGAGAATTTTAAGGATTAAATTGCAGCCATATGCAATATTTTCTTATATCTTTGACTTGGTCAAACATTTAACCAAAATAGGAAACCTATTAATAATAGTATGATTTGGAGAACCAAATCCTATCCAAATTAGATCAAACCAAAGCCCATGCACTATATATATATATATATATATATATTATATATATATATATATACCTATCAAACCCTAACCATCCTCCTCCTCATAACCACCCACTACTCCACAAATCCCCCCAAACCTAGCGGCCACCACTCCAAACCCGAAATCCTAGCCGACCCCCATTTCTTCATAAAATATAATTTCTCCTCAATTTTTGCGCCAACCACCACCACTTGGACATCTCTCTCAACATCCTCTTCCACCCTATCAACTATAGGAGCAACCTTGCGTCCGTTAGAGAGGTGCACGACGCGCTACTTGGGCCGAAACTCCGTCGAATCGAAGTCTGAAACGTCATAGCAGGGTTAGTCAAATTGTAGATAATGTTTCATCCACTTTTTCTCATCTTTTTCTCCTCAAACTAAATCTGAGAGTTACCTTTGTGTGTCTAGTCCAAGTTCTGATCGCCGGATCCCCTATTTCCAAGCAGTTTGCCCGTGGCGTTGATTCTACGACAGGATATCTAGAACTGGTGAATTCTGTTGTGGACCACTTTTCGCCTATCTAAAGTCAGTTTCTAACCTTTAATATTTTTATTCAGAATCTAGACGTCGATACCTTTCCGACGCATATCTGAAATTTAGATTTTGCATCCGTTTGCTATTTTTAAAAATTTATGATATTTGTCATGTCACCGAACTCCGAAAAATTATATTTTCCTTGTGTCCAAAAGTGTCAAAACTCCATGAATCCATATTAAACTTTATGTTGTGCAACATTTAACATTATAAATACTATTTTAACTAATTTTTGTAATTTTTACAGAATTTATTATTTTTATTTTATCATTGTTTCGAAACTAAATTAATGGATCGATTTGAGGAAGTCATATGTGGCATTGACATAAGACCACTTGTGAAAGGGTTTCCTATTAAAAATAGCATTATAGCAATTTATAAATATTATGGATAAATTTTAGAATTTAAATATATTATTTTGTTATAATTGTAAAGTATTTACGAGAGAATTTGGTACCTATATGTACTTATATAATAGATGTAGTATCGTAGCAACGTTATGACAACTAGGAGTCATAAATACTCATATAATTCATATATGGTATGTTGATATAGAATATTAAATATAATGTATTATTATAGGTGAGCTTGGGAGGATCGACAAGGACATCGGAGTTGGTCAGGACCACCGCAGACAGCAGTTACAGGCAAGCATGCCCTGCCTTCGTTATAGATTATTTTTTTCTATTTTTTTTGTTATTTTTTATTAGCATTGCATGACGTAGGACGTTGATACTTAGTGTCCGTTTATAGACGGGTACCGATGTCATGATAGTGACATCGAGTATTAAGATTAGGCATTACGTACATACTGATGTGTCCATTGACACGATTGACCACAGGACACTGACACTTTCATGATGCGAGATTTACATGACTATTCGTGGTATTGACCTCGTATTAGCATTCAACATTTCTTTATCATTATTGCTTTTACTTTCGATATGACTGTACAGACTTGACATTGCTAGATTCTAGACATGGGGATTGGGGAGAACTTGACTACAATATCAGACCTATTGTGTGGCCCGTTGTTTAGTGACCTTTATCTCTGTAGCAGAGTAAAGGATTATCACTGTCGAGAATTGATTGTCCTTGGTGCCACGACACAGGTACTGGGAACAATACCCTGCTGAGGTACTAGTGAGCCTTAGTGGAAGGGGTCTGGTATTCTAGAAAAGTATCTCACTTGCATAGCACATAGACGGATATAATAGATTGTCCTAGTTCATATTTTTATTTCTTTACCTTGGCATGTATATTATGCACCTTGCTAGTCCTCTGAGGACCTGGCTATTTTCCAGGCTTAGACGAAGCTGAAGACTACCCAGAGGTTTACGGTTCGGGAGCTGAGATCGGAGGCGTACCGGCACATGAGGACGAGATAGTGACAGAGGATTTTTCGTGATCATGTTATAATTATATTTAGTCTTGGTACATTATTTTTTTTTCTTTTCATTAGACTTGTAGTTGATTTGTACTTTTTCTATTTTGTGGTTTCGTGATATTTTACCCGTACAGACTTCATTACTTTTATTGCTGGATATTTGAGACATTTTCTTATTTATCCTTGATCTCTTTGTGGACTCCGTGGATGTGATTAGATGTATATACCTGTGGACTGTATTGTATTTTTGGGTGTTATCATGATTTACAGCTTAAGTATTTCGCTAATAGGCTTGTTGTGTAGCTTGGCCCATTATTGAAGTGCTGCTGGCATGTATTTGTATTCCTGGTCCTATGTATTTTGGGACTGGGGCATTACAGCCACCCCCAACCATTCCTCACCCCCAACCACCCATACCTTCCTGCCCCTGCCCCCGAGCCACCCGTACCCCCCCAACCACCAACAACCAAAAGAGAGAGAGAGAGAGAGAGAGAGGGAGTCACGTAGCGGAGAGAGAGAAGAGTCGTCGGAGAGAGTGAGAGCGCCGGGAGAGTGAGTGTGAGAGGCGGAGGAAGAGAGTGAGAGAGTAAAATGGAGGGAAATGAAGGGGGGAGAGAATTTAATTTAATTAGAATTTAGCGACGTTCATCCTAACGTCACTAAATTAGTCGCTATTAGTGATGTCATAGCGACGTTTCGCGACGAATAGCTCATGTAACTAATATATGTCATTGTCACGTCGTCATTTCATCGCTAGTAGCGAATGTTAGCGACGTTTTAATTAAATGTCGCTAATGTGCACAATTTAGCGACGTTATACGAACGTCGCTAAATTTACGTCGCTAATGGAGCAGATTTTAGTAGTGGGCGTATCCGATTCCCAACATCTAATCATGCTAAATTATAGATGCACAAATGAGATTGTGAATATAGTTGTTTGTTTTGACATAGTTGTATGCTCTGTATTTATTTGAATACTTATGAGTATATATGTAACATCCTAAGCTCCTATTCTCAGTAGTGTGCTATACTTTATCAATTTTTATATTATTGTCGAAAATTTTCTTAAGCTTGAGGATAAGAAAGTACATCAATTAACATTTCTTGGTATGGTGCTGGAACTAGTATATTTTCATTATGGACTTAATTAAATGGTTACCTTGTCGTCTTGGGCATATGTTTAAGGGAAAACTAGTTTTTTTTTCGACGAATTGGTGATAAAGTGCATAGCTTCATGAGATGAAACAAACTTTGTTATTTACTCTCTCATTCTACATATGATTTTGTAATGTTATTTTTCAAGATAGAGGCATTTGGAAAGGCACAAACATGCTAAGAATGAAGGTAAGTAATAAAAGTTCTTCACTCTATTATTCTAAACATGATGGTTGTTAGTCTCATTTTTCAAAATTTTGGATACTAATGGATGTTTAGTGAGAATAATGAAATTATCTAAAATGATGTACAAAATGGTATTTCTTCTGAAGTGTATTACTAAGCTAAAATCAAGAAGTACACAATTTCTCTGATCTTGTGGATAATTTTTATTCTTGGTTTTTTGTATGTAGATTATGATAATGTTGAATGATTCTATTACATGATTGATTGAACTTTGAATGATCGTAGTGTCACAATATTAGAATTTATACTTTGACAAAATAATCGTAATATTATTCTGTCGTGATTTTTAAATTATGTTAAGCAAACATTGGTTTGCATATAATTTGTGACATTATAATTATTTTGATTCATTCAAACAATTTAGTCAAAATAAAATAGTTTAGTGATATTGCAAATTCCTATAAATCTAAAATTTTAAAAGTTGAGATTATTTTGGGTACAAGCCGAAAGGGTCCTTCTATCAACCGAACGTAAATAGCTTTAAGCGACACGGTACTTAATCGTCCCCCTATGGACCTCCGCTAGCTGGGAATCGGTCCCTACAGCTAACCCAAGATGATCAAAACTTAATAAACTAAAGATTTGATAAGGTCAATTAGCAAAAATTACTTAAACTATTATTCTAGTACTTTAGACTGTCATTTTTGTAAACATGACTTATAAAGGTAAATCTTTAGAGCCAAGGCTGAAAGTTACTATATCTTATTTTAAGAGATAACAGAGTCAGATGATTTTTTGATTCACTATCCTAAGGTTTATATCAGCAATTAGTGGAACCACACATTTGTGAAATAATTATTATCAATGTCACCAAATCTGATTTAAAAAGAAACTAAATCAGTCAAACCAATTATTCTGTTCTATATTTGAAAGGATATTGTTTAAGGATATTCTAGGTGTAAAACCCCTAAATTTTTACTTTTTTTTATTATTAAGTATGGTACCGATTTAAAATTTTGTATTGTATGTCGCGTATTCGTATTGTACGTCGCGCACGAAATTTTATTTTTCGTAATTGCCCGACGAGTGCGAATATGTGCGAGCGTACATATTTTAGAAAATTATTTTGTTCTATTTTTATAGTTTCAAATAATATAATAATTAGTTTTGCTATCATTTCTAAACTTGTTATTCTTACGTCATTTCTAAAAATTATTAAATATAAAATAATATTTTTGTATACTAGAAAAGCATAATTATGTAAAGAATATTTTGCATACATATATTTCGTAATTATTTATTGGTCTATCTTAAATAAAAATATAATTTTCGAAATTTATTAATATTAATATTTTATTGTTCAAAAAGATATTTAAAAATATTTTATTTTCGAAATTATTATTAATAGTATTTTTGGAAAATATATTTGGAAGTTATTGTGGCCATTTAAATCGTGATTTGATTTTTGGATTTATTTAAATAGATATCCATATTTAGAATTTGATTTATCCCATTGATTTAGACTAAGAGAATTTAATTTGATTTAAATTAGATTTGGATTTGGATTTGGATTTTTATTTGATTGCTTTTAAATTAAATTAGGAAATATCTAAATTGGGTTTAAAGGAATACTAATTCTTATCCAATTGGGAATTCCCACATCCTATAAATAGGCAGGTACTCCTCCAATTTTTATCATCCACCAAATTGTCTCCACAAATAAATTTCCACAATCCAAACTGTACATCGTGTCCGTGACCGTGTCCGTGTCCCATCCACTATGTGTTTCATTGTACAAATACATTACTCCACCCCTGGTCCGACAGATCCGAACCTCCGTCCCCGTCGTGTCGGACACACCTGACACGACTCATCCAAACTCAAACCCCAAATCCTAACCGCTACCCCGACCCGTCGGCCCCGTCACCCCGGCCTCGTCTAAACCCACAATTATGACCACCACCAACAGACCCTTCCCTTCTGCCCACAACCACCCCGTCACCACCACTTCGCCGTGGCCAACTCGACGCACCACCACCATTACAACCACGACCACCGTTACCAAACCCGACCACCCCCGTCACCTTGGCCGTACCCGGCTCCCTCAAACCCAAACCCGTCGTCTCGCCATCACCACCACGGCCATCATCGTTTTTACCGCAACCACCACCGCGGCCACTGCCGCGGCAGCCCCGCCACAACGACCAACATCGCCGTCACAACCAACATAGAGGAAATCCAAAACCAAAAGAAAACCCGAACCTTCGTCGGGACCCATGCGTCTGCCTCGTCAAACCGAGCGTCCCCGACCAGCCCCAAGATCCGCTCTCCTCCGGCTCCTTTCCCAGCCGCTGTCGTGTTTCCCAAACGGTGTGGTGCCATGCACCGCTGGTAGAGCGCCGGACCGCCGCCGCCTCTCTCGGTCGGCAGATCCGGACCAGCCCCTCGCCGCGAGCATCCGCCGCACCTGCTGCGTCGAACCGTCGCTCCGCACAACCCCATCCTCCCTGACCGCCGTCGATAAACCCCCAAACCCTCCGCTGGTGAGCCCGACCGGATTCCCTCCGGCCGGTGCCTCCCGCGCGTCATCCTCCCTGGCTGCCGCCGGAGCGGTGAGCCCGGCGACCTCTCCGACTCCCTTGCCACGCTCCGCCCGGTCCCGCTCCCCTCCAGCCGCTCGCCACCAAAATCTTCGCCGCCCACGACTCTTCCACCGCCGGACCACCGGAAAACCCCTCCGCCAACCTCGCCTTTCCCTCTCCATCCCGTTTCTCTCTCTCTCTCTCTCTCTCTCTCTCACTCTCGAAAAGGAGAGAGGAGTCCTCTTTAGCCACTTTGCTGTGCTTGATTTTTTTGTTTGTGTTTTTTTTGTATTTCTTTTCTTTTTATATATTATTCTTAGTATTAATTATTATTTATTATTAGTAGTATTAATGTATGGATGTAGAGTATTTTTGTATTATTTTCTTATTATTATTACTGTCATTATTATTAATATGTTATTTTATTCTACTTACTATTAGGATTTTTATACAGAATTATAGTGTATAAATGATTTATATTATTTTTATGTATTATTATTAGTAATATTAGTTACACTGTTATCAGTATTAATAATACAATATTTAGTTTATAACTATTATTATTGGCATTAGTATTTTTATTATACTTATTATTAAAGTTATTAGTTTGAGAATTACAAAATATTATTTTTCCAACTATATGTGTGGTATAGGGCTTAGAGCTATCTATGTGATTTCAAAATTTAGGTTTCGCCCTAAAAATATTTTCTTAGTTTTTTATATTGATCAAAAAAAATATTTTTGACTAAAGTAATATAGTTTATACCTAAAAAATAATATATTTTAGAAATATAGAGTTTTGCTTAAAAATAATTTTCTCGACTTATAAGTATTTTTCTGTGAAGATTTTGACTCATGAAAATTTGTTCTTTTAACTATTGTAAA
>JANAVB010035478.1:0-41328 GCA_029216955.1 Iris pallida
TTCCATTCCTATTTTCTATTGCTATTAACCTTTACAAAAAAAACTCTATATATATATATATATATATATATATATATATATATATATAGATATATATATATATATATATATATATATATTCCCATCTATCCCCAAATACTCCAAAATTCACAAAAAATAATATCTTTGCTAGTATAGGGTTTACTTATAACAATAAGTACACACATAAAATTATATATTTATTTTCCTAGAACAGAAAATAAAAGATACTTAATACCAATTATAGGATCTATAATAATAATAATAATGACAACAACAACAAAAACAACAACAATAAAATAATAAATAATAATAATAATAATAATAATAATAATAATAATAATAATAATAATAATAATAATAATAATATATATAAACCAATAATATGTATAGTGTATCATATTACACCATCTTTCTTTGGCCCTAAAAACCTTACAAATATTCTAAAACACTATTAAATACATATAATTTACATACAACAAATATTTAGAAATTATTTGTTAATTCCTAAAAATAGATAATAAATATTTGTACACACATAAAATATGTCTACATGGCGTACACTAAATGCCTACATGGACTTCTGTTGGGTTCGGGTCAAGTCTGGGCTAAATCGACACCAAATAGGTCTCCTACAAGTAAATAATATAATTAATAAATAGTTTAAAATGTCTTTAGAGGTTAAGTCGCGACTCGGCCTAGTTTTCCTAGTTAGAACAATCCTATGACTTGGCCTTCCCCTACTATGGCTAAACACTAGTCAAAGCACGCTATTGCACTATCCGTACCGTGATTCCTAGTCGTCTTGTACTCCAAAACTCATCTGTGGCTAAAGTCATCTATCATAATAATTATCTAAATATTCATTTATAAAATCTAAAAGTCACTATTTAAATCAAATAAATAAAATAAAAAATATTTCAAGAATTTTTGGGAAGGGGAGCTACAGGGATGGAATCTGAATCTCCAACGGAAAGACAGCTTCACATCTATACATCAAAGAGAATGATGTACAACCGGTCGGAGTGCATACGGTAGTACGATAGGCCATAGACATTCTCCAAGATTTTTGCTCCAGTTCTGTTTATTGGTAGAAATAAACTTTTTGAGAAGCTTGATGATTGTTTTGTTGAATATTTTTGCCAAACCGTTAGCTGCAGGATTGTAGGTTGTAGAAGCAACATTGTTGATTCAGTTGTCATCACAAAATCGAGTAAACTTCTGACTGACGAACTGCGGTCCATTGTCATAAACTATTCGTTGAAGAACGTCGAATCTGTAGAACACATAATGTTTGATGAAGTTGATGACACTACTTGTCTTGACTTCAGCTAAAGGAATAGCTTGGTCTATTTGGAGAAGTAATCGGTTATAGCTAGAATAAACCGATGTCTTCGAGATGAAGGCAGATTAATAGGACCCAAGACATCCATGCCCCAAGCTTTAAAGGGCCATGATGCTGCAGTAGGATACAAGAATTCTGATGGTTGATGAATGAAATCCACATGGATTTGTCATGCTCGACATTTTTTGAATATTCAATGGCGTCTGATACTATGGTTGTCCAATAATATCCTATGCATCAAATTCGATCTTGTAGCTTAGGCCCAGGCTGATGTGCACCACAGACACCATCATGAGCTTCACGTAGTATCTACTTTGCTTCATCTGTGGCATGGCAGCGTAGAAGCATACCATCATATGATCGTCGGTAGAGTGTTTTAGAGTTGTGCTTGTAGTATAATCGAAGTGACCGCCGACGAATTGTTGTTGCTTCCTTAGGATCTTCAGGTAGGTTGTCATGTACCGTAAAGTCGATGAAGGGACTCACAGTCTTTACTTGTGGTACAGATCTCGACTGAATTGCTGGATTCCAGTTGCAAATTATTTTCAATACAGAATAATTCTATGTTAGTGATGACGATCATCTGTTGCCTTTTTATATGGATTGCTAATACTGCTGCTAGATTGGCAAGTGCATCAGCTTCTGTATTGCAAGCTCTATGTACATGTTCAATAAAGAAACCTTTGAACGATGTAGCCAACTTGACCGCTGCTTCATGATATGGAATGAGATCATGATGCCGTACTTCATATGTACCTCTAACCTGATTGACGATCAATTTAGAGTCTCCGTATACTTCAAGGTAGTCGATTTCCAATTGTTTGGCTAATTGGAGACCGATGAGTAAAGCGTTGTATTCAGCCATATTGTTAGAGCATGACTCGTCCAAAGAATAAGCTCTCTGAATTGCTAGTCCTTTGAGAGATACCAGAATAATTCCAACTCCAGCAACTATAGTGCCTTTGGGTCCGATTCTGGATGCACCATCAAAGAATAGTCGCCAAGTAAGGATTCCTTCTGAAGTCATGTTA
The DNA here is from genome assembly GCA_029216955.1 of Iris pallida. Lineage (NCBI taxonomy): Eukaryota > Viridiplantae > Streptophyta > Magnoliopsida > Asparagales > Iridaceae > Iris > Iris pallida. The sequence continues at coordinate 2,395 of JANAVB010035478.1, forward strand.
GACTCCAGAGTTTCATCAGGGATCTCATCGTAGAGATTAGATGTCTCAGAAATTGGGTAAGCAGCTAGAAAGTCAGCTAGGGCTTGACCCTTAACAGACTTTTGTGGAACATAGACCATATCATACTGTGCTAGTAATATGGTCCATGTATCGAGTCTGGAATTGAGTGTACTAGGCTTCTTCATCAAGACTCATAGAGGATTGACTCTGGAGATGACATGAATAGTTTGGCCCGTGATGTAATTTCGTATTTTCTGAACAACGAACATCAAGGCTAAATATTCTTTTTCTACTGGACTGTATCGGTGTTCAACACCAATCATTGTACGACGGAGATAATAGATGTCTTGCTCTTGACCTTCTTTGTTCTTTTGGGCTATTAAAGCATCCAGGGAATGATCCATTGCTCGGATATACATCAGAAAGAGTATTCCTGTGACTGGAGGCACTAGGATTGGAGGGTTGATTAGGTACCGCTTTATGTCTTCAAATGCTTGTTGGCATTCTTCAATCCAAATGAAAGACACATTTCTTCATTAGTTGAGTGAACGATCTGCAACATCCAGAGAGATTTGATATGAATCTCCTGATGTACGCAAGCCGTCCCTGGAATCCTCGTAGCTCTTTTAGGTTGCGTGGAGGACGCATCTCTTGAATGGATTTGACTTTCTCGGGGTCAACGTGTATAGCCTTAGAGGTAATAACGAATCCGAAAAATTTGCCACTAGGGACTCCCAAAAATGACTTGGTGGAATCCATCTTGAGTTGATGCTGGCGCATTAGATCGAAGATAGTTCTTAAGTCTTGGATGTGGTCTTTCTTTAGACGACTTTTGACAGCAATATCATCGACATATCGATTGTCTTCCGTAAATATTCATGAAAGATGGTGCTCATAGCCCGCTGATAGGTTGCACCCGCGTTCTTGAGACCAAATGGCATAACATTGTAGCAATAGACTCTTAGAGGAGTATAAAAAGATGTGTGTTTTTATCTTCGGGGTTCATCCTGATTTGATTATAACCAAAGAATCTGTCCTTAAAGACATCCGCTCGAACCCACAAGTGTTATCGATCATGACATCAATTATCGGAAGAGGGAACTCATCTTTGGGACAAGCTTAATTGAGGTCTCTAAAATCGATGCAGACTCGAACCTTTCCTATTTTCTTCATAACTAGGACGACATTAGCCACCCAGTCAGGATGTTGTTCTTCTCTGACAAAGCCACAAGCGATGAGCTTCTTGACTTCAGCTCCTATGACGTCCATCATGTCAGGTCAGAATCGACGTTGTTGTTGCTTGACTGGCCTTGTATTCGACAGAATGTTGAGCTTATGGGTAGCGATCTAGAGATCTAATCCTGACACATCTTCATAGCTCAAGATGAATACGTCAATATATTCCCTAGTAAGCTGAATCAGTTCTTGTTTATCTGTTTCATGAAGGCTTTTACTGATGAAAATTGATCTTGGAGAAGCTTCATCTCCGACACCGACTTGAACCAACTAATCTTCGGTAGTGGCTCGCGTTGTTCGAAGCGAAGTTACCATTGAGTATCCATCCTTTGTGCCCAAGGATCAGATTCAATGGCTTCAGAGAAATCGTCGTCGTCTTCGAAGAACTCGACAGTCACCATATTGGAAGATAGAGTCACTCAATAAATGTGTCCTATAGTCCGAATCCCATGAGGCAGAGTCAGAAGAGTTAGATCACTCTCTTTGTTAGGCTCAGAAACATCTGGGGTTGTGATCGACAAAGTGTAGCCCAACCTATATTTTTGTTGTTGTAGTATTGTAGTGACTTTCCTTTTGGAGTAGGGATATGAATATGAGTTCACCTTTCCCTACCACCGTTGAGGCAAAATTTGAAATTGTAGCCCATTTTTTGGATGATGTTCTTCGATTGTTGACTATAACAAAGTAGTTAAAGTCGCACACTATCATCATTTTCAGCCTTGCTATCGGACATAGCCTTTTGATGTAATCCTTTATTGAAGATGATAGGATGTTCATCCTTCTTCCGGGAGGGAACTAGAAAGAATGAAGCTTGTGCTGATTCAAGTGATACTTCATCTTGAAGATATTGAACTTCTCATAATGTAAGGGGTTCAAATTTATCCAAGAGTTCTAGATAACATCGAGCATAGTAATTGACATCACTATACTGCAAAGGAGATGCTATTTTATTGATAATTACATCACCATTTATAATAGGACTTTTGATCTTAGCCGAAGGCTTACTAAGATTGATAACCAGAGAAGGAGAAGGCTTGTTACGATGAAGGTCAATAACAAGTGGCTCAGAAGAGGTGAGCTCCCTATGCTCCGTCTTTTCAGTAAGAGGATGTTTGATGGAAGAAGAAAGATGGATGGTTAGAGTCTGAGAAGATGAAGGACGAGAAGTACGTCCTTTGACCAAAATTACAAGGACATCATCTGTATTGTCCTTCTGATCTTTCTCAGTGTCGGTGGCCAATATGACTTTCATGAACTCTTCTTTGTACATCCTAAAATTAGTAAAATATGCTTCGATGCCCCGAAAGGGATTAAGATCAGCCACTTTCTTTCAAATTTCTTCGTTGTCATCCATATATTTGAGGCATTGGTGGAGAGTAGATGGCACAATGTTGTGTTCATGCAACCATGGTCTTTCCAACAAAGCATTGTAGGAGCCATGATTGTCAATCACATAAAAGGTGACCTGCATGTGGAGATTGCCGATTTGGACTTTCAGGCAAATCCTTCCCAGTGGTTCACTTCTTCCGGAATTAAATCCCAGAATAGTCGTGATTGTTGTAAAGAGATTATGGACTGGGATCTTTAGTGCATCTAATAGAGTCTTCGATATAACGTGAGTGCAGATCCAGGGTCAATTCGGATGCGATCGACTTTTATTGTATCAATATACCCTATGAAATAAAGAGGTCGATCATGTCGATTGTCTTCCAGAAGCATTTCATCCTGCGTGAAGGTGATATTGGAAATCAGCTCCATCTCACTATGACAGTAAAAATAGGTCACATGTTCCTCGTCTGGTTTTTTAAAGAATGTTAGACAAGTGTCAGTTTGCATCAAAGCTTCACTTAGTATTTCCCGAGTTTTCCTCGAGAGACGAAGGAGCTCAAAAATTGATAACCTCGCCGAAGTATTGGCTAGCTGAGCCAATATATCGAAGTTGTATGGCTTTTTCAGTCTACAAGGTAGATTTTTCTTTAATATTTTATCGAAGCAAACTGGCTGTTTGCCTTTGTCGGCCACTGTTGGTCTGGGAGGAGTCGATTCCACTAGAGGTGATGAAGCAGATGAAACATTGACAGGAGATAGAGAAGATGTTGAAGGGACATCAGGGACTGGAGGTAGAATAACTATATTCTCTTATCCTTCTGGATAGTCTCTAAGATAAAGCCTCCCAGATCTGGTGTGGGTCATGGCTTCCTCCTCTGGAGCTAGTACGAAGGAAACTATATTGCAGTTCTTCATTTGAATCTTGTTTCTCGAGGACTTCTTCTAAAGCGACGAAGGATTTGTCCAGAATCCTAAGCAAACACGAGACTAGTTGTGCTGAAGGTGTAAAGAAAAAGGTATAGGAGATCCCTTTCTATCATTCAAGCCAGGGGCTTTCTGCAGGTCATATCCCATCTTCGTCATCGGTTCGCAGGATTGTTGACTATATAGATGGAATGTTGGCTGGTAATTAACTTCCGGCTTCGATGTCATTGTTTTGGCAGAAGGAAGTAAGATCGCCATTGGGATGAAGGTAGCATCCAAAGGGGGAAGATGACCACCCAGTGAAGTCATATAACATGACTTGTATTTGGTTGTCTTTCTGGGTTTTGTAGACGAAGCAGGCGTCTCAAAATCAGCAACCAAATTAGGATGGATCCACATGAACTCTCCTTTGTCGGTTGACAGAGGGAGAAGACCATCACTTCGTGCTGGCGGAAGGTTGACGATCTCTAGAGTGGCCTTGGGGATAGGGATAACTCCATCATGCATAAGTTGAGCAGGAAAGTCATCGAACTACAGAGAGACAAAATTGGCAGTCACAGTCTTCTCATCTTGCTGGAGAGTGATCGTACCGGCATTAACCAGCTCATGGATCTTTCTTTTAAGCATGTAATACGCCCTAGTCAGGTGTCCTATGAACCTATGATACACACAGTATTTAGGATTGTCAGTTTTACCTACTTTATCTGGTCATTTTGCTTCGGGCAGTTGAAGCTTGTTGCTTTTGATCAGACAATCAAATATGCTCATGATGTCGTCCTCGTCAAAGGAATATTCCTTCTTAGAATGATGTGCTCTCTGTGGAGGTACCATCGTAACAGCCAAAGCTTCTTCGCCTTTCATATTTATGGCTAAAGCTTTCTTGTTCTTGCGGTTGTTCTGACGACCACCGATGTTGGAATGTTTATTCTTGTCAAGATTAGGCATCTGGATGCCTAGTTGTTTGAACTTGTCATCACTATCTTCAGCTGCCCTGACACTTACTATAAAGGAGGCCCAGTCTTAAAATTGCGTGGGTCCAGTCCACATGCTGACTATTGGTAACAAGTTTGATTTGTAAGTATCTATAGTCAGTTCATCTGGAGTACCCAGAGGCATTTTGAGTGCCTCTCGACGGAAGTGCTCAATAAAATGTTCAGCAGTTTCATTAGGTTGTTGCTTGATTTTTATAAGGGCCGACATGGTCATGTCGTTTGTTTCTTCATAGAAACTTTGTAAAAAAATTTGCTTGAATCCTACAAAAAAAGTTATGCAACCATCTAGCAAGATATAATACCAGTCATAGACTGTACCCGCCAAACACCCAACGAATACTCTAGTAAGTAGAGCATCATTCGGCTGGAGCTGATCAGTCATCACCTCAAAGTGATTGAGGTACAAACTTGGAGATGAACTACCGTCAGACAACATGATAGTTGGTAACTTATATTTGGATGGAAACGAAACTTCCTTCCACTCTATAGGGTAGTGTTATTTAATCCCAAGCTTCTGTAAACCGTCCTTCTGCTTGAAAGCTTCAAACTTATTGTACAGAAGCTTTACTGCCTTAATAGTGTCCCCTGATGCTTGGGGAGTAGTAGACTGATTCTATGTGTTAGGAGGCGAGACTACATGATAAGCACCACCCCCAGCACTATAATGACTTGGAGCTGGCATGGTAGCATTATGAGGAGATTGTACCCCCAGACCAGCATTAGCAGGGGCAGATGCTACTATGTGTTCTTGGGTTAAAATCGGATACGCAACCAGTGGAACAATGTGTTGTGCCACGATCACAGCATGCATACTTTCCATCATTTCGGCCATGTTCTTCAAGTTGGCCTCTAAAGCGGCGATCCTCTGCTCCTGATTGCTAGAGCTGGATGCATCTTGTTCTTTGTTAGTGACATAGACAATCACTTCTCTGGCCACCGAAGAAGAGCTGGTGGAAAAGATGGTCCGTTCAGAGCCTTCACTATCGATATCGAATTCATGCAAAGAACCACCCCAGGATGAAGAGTAGGAAGATTTCCTTGATCGAGGAAATCATGGTTTGAATCAGAAAGATTCTTTTAACTGATTGTTTCTTGGTCGGAAGGAAGATTCCTTTGATCGATTGTTACTTGGTCGAAAGGAAGATTCCTTTGACCGATTGTTTCTTGGCTTCTTGATCTGGTATTTTGGTAGACTCCTTTGTCGGAGTCACAGATCCGATCAAGGTATTGTGGACTAGGATTGTGGGCCACATTACGTCTTGAACGTTTTCCATCTCTAGTGCTTCGAGCTGTCAAGTTGAAAGAAGCATACAACAGTTCATCTTCGTCCACCATCATAAGTTCAGGAGTCCGATTGTAGTTCAAACAGTCGAAGATAGACCATTTAGCTGACTGGTAGCTATATTTGATTACTACTTCGTGGTGGTGATTACAGTGATGTTCTGGATGTGGAGTTACAGATGGACGAGATGGTCCTGCGATCTTCTATTTTTGTACAAGAAGTTCGCGGAGATCTGTTACAGTAATAGGATAAGGAAAAGTCGGAGGTAAATATTCCTTCATAATGTTAGGAACATGATTTCGGTTCTTGAGGTGCCATGTTCCCTGTGTGTACAGAGAAGTACTGACTTCATTGGCATAAATAAGAGGATTTTTGATTTAAGAAAGTCTCCCTGTGCATAACTTGACAGGTGGTACAACTTGTTCTTGTTGTATGCTTGATATTGTTCTGCGCTAGTTAAAATAGGTGCGCATGTCAGGGTTGTGTGCCACCTGACTGTCTGTCTGAAACACTCTTAGTTTATCCTACTTTGTTCTTGAAATATTAAGGGTAAGAAGATCTTGGCTCTGGCTTGATTAGCGCTGGCCATAAGGAGTGGGCAGGATGTCCTGTTGTTCTGCGCACCTGTTCTAGCACGTTTAGCGCTGCATAGATGGGCATTAAAAATGGACTTCGAGCAGAGTCTAGTTTCTTAGCATTGATTTGATTGTCTTTGCCAAGAGAAGTAGACCTTCTACTCAGAAGCGTTCTTGCATTGACTGGCACATAGGTACAATCAGATGCATTTTCCATCGGGTCCAGGACTGGGGAATGATAAGAAGAGGCCATAGGGCGCTTTTCTTTGTTTTGTGCAGGGAAAGTGATGATTAACTTCTCTACCAAGTTTAGAACTGGAGAAGAAGAAAGATTGGCCATGCGGTGTTGTCCCCTGATTGGTGCCTGGGCAGTGATTGGCGCACCCTCTATCGAGTTTAGAATGAGGGAGGAAGATAGATTGGCCATGCGGTACTGTACCCTGATTGGCGCCTGGGCAGTGATTGGCGCACCCTCTACCGAGTTTAGAACTGGAGAGGAAGAGGCAGTGGCTATCCAGCGCTGTCCTTTAGTTAGCGCCAGGACAATAGTTGGAGCACCCTCTGCCAATTTTAGAATGGGCAAAGAAGAGAAAATAGCTACAGAATTTTTATCCAAGCTTGGCACAGGAGTCATGATTGGTGCACTGGAGGACTTCGGAGTCCAAACAGTGCGCACCCTATTCTTGGCAGCAACAGTGGTGCGCTTGGCACCCCCTGCACCAATCATTGCTTCGTAGGCAATTTGGTCGACTTGTACAACCAAAGTCTTTCGCGCCGTACCGACTGACGCAACATCACATTGAGTTGTCACTTTCTTGTACGACCAAAGTCTTATGCACGCTACTTGCTATTTGTTCCCTTCTGAATGATGTGGTGTCATTTATTACCTCGTGCCAACTGCAGATGGTGCGAGACAACTGTTGGTTATTTATAACGAATCTGATATGTTTGACAAAATCTTCTCGAGCACCACGCATTCGGGATTCCAACGGATTTCTCGATTGATGTGTTGTCAGTCATAATAATAACTGTTTAGCTTCTCCGAGAAGATGGCCATGTGGCAGGCAGTATCACTTGATGACCAGTGCCTATTGATGTCTTGCGCCATCTGATGTCTGGCGTCACTTGATGATTTAATTACTGGCACTATTTATAAATAGTATCTGATGCTGATTGTATTTTGTTTGGCTACTACAAGTGGCAGATAAAGGTAACCCACTCACTAATCCGAGCCATAATCCTTCGAGTGCGAGCCATCCCGGGAAGATGACTGTAGATCCTCGGGCCAAATAATGGAACCTGGCCATACAAAAACAATAGGATCAGAACCTCAAGCAACAAGTACCATAAAGGAGGTCTAAGGTGAATGACAAAAATACAAGACAAAAGCCTATGAATAGACAATATGACTGATTTCCTACCCTTACACCAAACCAGGACAAAAAGTAGGAACCGACCCTGTAACTGTTCACATGCCCAAGCCAACAAACAACAACCACACAATAATAAGAATAATAACTGAAAGCAATAATGAGAATATTTTGGTACCAACAGACATATCTCGAGAATAAAATAGGGACACCTAAAATAAAATATACTAGTTAACTAATATTGTGCATGATAATGCAGCGAGCGACAAGCGAGAATAGGAACCACTCTGGAGCAGGACCACAACCCTTAACCGCAAGGATCGGGGTTGCATACTATTATTCGAACAGAACTTAGCACTCTCACCACGCTCCGACAACATAGGTGAGCATAAAGATAAGACACACAGCAGAGCGCAACCAATCATTCCTACGGCTTGCTACTAGTTAACTAGTTAGGGTTATCATAAGACCTAATTACTAAGAATACAAGTTGAGGAACTTCACTACCACCTGCACTGTAGATATTCGGATGGCCAAGGATACGAATACGAGCTTTATAAGACTTATCATAACATAAACATATAGCATATAAAAAATAATATTTGAAACACGTAACTAACTGTGCCGCAACCCAACATGACTTATGGCTGAAAGTGCCTCATCACACGCAAACTTGGTAGGTCATGGAGCCCTCACCAATCGGGGTTGAGCCATGCCTCATGGTGCCCTTAGCAACACGAGTTCCTGTTAGTGCGAACATACTTTCCATTTGTCGTGACCCCTGCCCGCATGATCTGGTACTAGTGCGTGAATACATCCAGCCTAAGCTGTATAATCAGCGGTAGTGGGTTGTCTAGACCTCACTAGTCGTCAAAATGATCAAATATAGATTTTTTTATGATAGCTGCTAATCGCGTACCCAATATCAATCACCACATCATCACATATTTTACTATTTTTAGTACATCTTTACAAAGAACATCCGAAAACAAATCTTGTAAAATTATAAAGCAACATCCTCAAAGATAACATTTGATACACTTGTCCCATAAAGAATCTAATAAAATAAAGGTATTCTATTTTGATCTTATAGGATCTTCCAGAGATCATCCAGAAGTCGTCGTCCAATCCAGTGCCATGCACATCCTCTTGTCCTAGTCTAATATGTCAATAATCTAGTCAGGAAAGGAGCAAAGTACATTCCGTAATAGTATAACAAGTACACTATATGCATAAGAAATGATGCAATGAATAAGACTAATCTGAATCAGCAGAGATGCATAATCTACTGAAACATGAAATAAGAACATCATGATTCTTGATTTGAAATACTTACTAAATATGTGAACGCCTGGACAAAGAACATGAATAAAGGTATGGCTTAATCACACGTACATATGTTTGTGACCTAACTGTCCATATGACCTAATTAGCTGTTTGGTGCATATCACATATTCGTAAGTAATTCCTCTTCCTAAAGTACAAGAACACGAGCACATGATAAGAACCAGAACCATATCACAAGAGTACCAGAAGCACATGATCAAATTATGTAAACACCATGTCCAACATGAACATGACACCACATGAAGTAGATGTAACAAAGTCAGTAAAATTACTTACCTTTTACTGAAAGATTGTGAAATGTCTCTAAACCACCTAGAAATGGTTAAGAATTGATTAGATTCTATTTGAAAATATTCTAAAGTATTATACAGTATTCTAGGAATGACAAACTAACTAATAGCTAATTATTAGATAATCATTAGCTACCCAACAATATATACAATTAAATATCTAATAACTAATTTAGGAAAAAAAATATAATAGGTTTAGCCACATAATTATAACTACAAAAAATTCAATCAACTGATACAATAATAGCTAACAAGATTTACTAAACTAATTACCTACTAACTAATTAATTAATACCAGCCAACCCAAGCTTTTGGGCCTAGCCTCAACCCACAAACCTTTTTTCTTTTCTTTTATTTGATTTTTCTCTATTTTTTTTTCTTTTCGAGCCCATCTCTAGAGCTCAGCCCGTTGTCTGACCCGGCCCACTCTATACACACACATATACACGTATACACAGGTAAGAGAATGAGCTGTGAACTCTTATCGAATAATCCAAAGGAATGAAAAGGAAAAAGAAAGAAGAAGTCGAAGAAGGAAGATGCTGATCAAGAAGAAGAAGTGATCAAGAAGAAGAAGCAGAGAAAGGTGAAACAGAGGTCACCTTGGGGATGACGACACTCGGGGAATGTGCCGGAGGCCAGATCCGATTGTCCAGCGGCTAGACGCAGCGAAGATCGACCATATCTAGGTCGATGGGGAGGCGACGATGTGATCGGCAGTTGAGTCCGATGGCAAGGCACGATGGAAGCACAAAGGAGGATGCTAGTGAGGAGGCGATCACGATTGCTATTGTCGAGGTCAGAATAACGGTCGCGGCCAGAAGGACCAGATACGGTCTGTAAACCCCCTGGACTTTAGGGTTCTTTTAATTGTTTAAATAAATAATTTTCAATAAATAATTTTATTATAATTAGTTTTGATCACTAAGTATACTTTTTTGTGACTTCGATTTCTGGTGCGCCAGGGATGTTAATCTCTTGAAACATCCTTAATGAGTTTTGTACTAGACAAGATTGTCTTCAATTCGATATATCATGTCCCACTCAAACTTTTTTTCTTGTATTCTATTTGTATTGCACAACTTTCTGGTCAATTGAGGCCATTGACCATCTACAGTAAAGCTTGATCTAACTTCCAATTTAATTTCGAGGCTCAACATCGATCCAACGTAATCGACCAAATATATAATTTTGACCTATTTTGAGTCTACTGCACGCATGCCACTCGTGTGCCATCCAATTTATCTCCCGTATGCTATTATTTCATTAATGATCATAAATGACTCAAAATTGTAGTCATGATCGCACCAAGCCCAAATCAAACCCATTCTAACCCAACATCCAACCCAAATTCATGTGGCCACTCTCATGACACACAATATCACTTCCCTTCTTTTGTTGCTAATATTACTAATATTCATAATTATATATATTTGATTGATGTTTAGAATATATACCTATACATATTTAGAATACACACACACACACAAAAGAGTATATAAATTATTTAGAGTATATCTATTCCTTAGAGTATATTAATTACCTAGAGTGCGTGTGTATGTGTGTGTCTATATATATATATATATATATATATATATATATATATATATATATATATATATATATATATATAGCAGCGGGCGTGCGAATGTAGAAGCATGAAAATACTGGACTATGAGCCCAAGTCAGGAAGTAGCTATGCGCCCAATACAGGAATGTCTATGCGCCCAAGTTAGGGAGTGGCAGACACCCACAATGCAAATCATATGTGTCCATATGTAAAATCCCTATGAGCCCATGTGCAGCAATGCCTATGCACCCATATGGCTCCTCCAGAAGGGGACGCATAGCCATGTTTCCACATTATGCGACCAAGTCAGGACAGCTCCATGACTCGGTCAACATCCATGATCAGTCATGCACCGAAGCATGCGGCCACGTCAGTCTCCATAAGAAGTCATGCACCGAAGCATGCCGGCCACGTCAACCCCGTGATCTACCCACGATAATCCAGTCTTTATGCGCCTACACCTTATGCGCCCAAAGGAAGACTATACGTCCACATGAAAATCAGTGTATTTTCCACCTGTGTGCGCATAACAGTCATTTCAGTGCAAAATGACTATAAATAGAGGACATATGTCTCTTCAAATAAATAGAACAGAGAGCATTTCAGAGCTAAATTGCTGCCCTTCTTGCTAGTGAGCCGAGAGTTAGCAATTTTCTTAGGTTTTCTCCCACTTTTGTAAATCGGAGTGTCAACGAAGTAAAGGAGCAATTGTCGCTCGATCTCCATCGTCCCATTTCCCAAAAATTCTTTTGTACTCGTGGATTCTTAGTAACACCCAGTTTTCCAAATAAGGGTAATTTTGAAATTTTGTATTTTAATTTATTTAATTATGATATTTAAATAATAATATGATATTTAGTGATTTTTAATTATTTTAAAAACTATTTAAAACTATGACTTGTAGTTTTGGTATTTTGCTAGTGTAACCCTGGAGATAGTGACCTAGAGCCTAGCCATGTGATTATGGTATTTCATATCATTTCTAGTTTGAGGGTATTTTTATTATTTTTGAATTATTGAATTTAATATATATTATTTGAAATTTAATATGATTATTGGAATGGTGTGATTTAGATATGATTTAATTAATTGTCTTGTATTGTGTTTAGCCCTAACCTAGATTGGACCTAACCTAGATTAGTCATAGCTAGTTTAGTTAGCCACATTGAGTTTAGTTAGCATTGGTTAGATATGTTTAAGTCATGATTAGCTAGGTTGAGTGGTTTGCAACTTGACTAGGAAGGAGCCCTAGATTCTAGGCCATTCATTTGACTTGATGCATTGATAGCCTTAGACGCACCCCTAGAAACCCTAACCCTAGCTAGTGGCCGGCCAAAAAGGACCCCTCTTGCCTATAAAGTATCTCTTTAGAAAGTTGTGCCTCTTTTCAATATTCTATCAATTTCCTAAGAACTAGGTGAGCCTTCATTTTTATTTCTTCATAGATTAATCATTAGTGCTCCATTTTTATTGAGATTTCTTCCATAGTATTCTAAATACTGTTCTCCTACTGTTTGTGGAGTCAAATCTCAGGTTTGACACAATTTGGGGGCTTTGCCTAGCTTTTGGAGAATCTCTTTTGGAAGGCTTTTGTTGGGAAGAACACCCATAGGTAACTCCTTATTCCCCTAATAGATTTTCGATTTCTTGGCATGATTGCATAGCCCTAGGTGTCCTCTAACCGTAGGAATAGGTTTCGTGTCATTTCGTGTCCTTTACGTATCCGTATCGGACACGTATCAGTCTAGGTGCATTGGTGTTCGACGAAATGCCACAATGGGCATTTCGATCCTGTTTAGGAATGTTTTTGAATAGAAAAATAGGTTTTCATGTGGCTTATGGATTTCTATACGACTGGTCTGGATTCGTGTCGAGTTCATGTCGATCTGGACTCGTGGACACGCCCGCGCGCACGTGGACAGCACTGTCCTGCTACCCGCAAGTTTGTGTGGGTTATTTTGGACACGTGGACCTGTGTCCTTTGACACAGGCCTTGGGGCAATGTTTGACACGACACCCCCATGACCACGTGTCCATTGGGTTCGTGTCGAGTGAGGGATTCGACCCGCACTGGACACGAGTGCACAGTCGACTGAACCCAGTTCAGTATATTTGGGTTTGTGTGGTTTGGACACTTGTATCTGGTGTTTTTAGACACGATACTTTATGTACAACATGAACACATGTTGAACATTAGTTGCCAACCAATTATCTAGACTTTTACTGCTGTTTCAATGTTTAAATAGGAAATCTCCTAATTGACTGATACTGTCAAGTATCAGTGTTTGTGTACACTGTTCCCTTCCATTTTAATTTACTTTTAAATGTTTTTATCATGAAATTAATGTGGTTTAATTATGGTTATATATTGATAACATGATAGGGTTTGTTAATGAATCATTTTGATGGTTTATTGATTTCGAATTCATTGAATTCCCAAATGGACTGATACATGCTATCTGTTTTTTTTTATATTCTGAGTTTATTCCAGTTCAACTGATTCTAATGATTATTGTCATATTAAATCGATTGTACATATGTATTAGTGTCTGCTAGGTTGATTGTTACTGATTTTGTTAGGTTTTAGGTTCGATTTGGTTATTGGGTCGTGGTGATTCAATGATTAATCAAATCTGAGACACACAGATTTTTCCCTCACATTTTCACACACACACTCTACACGTGTATATTTGTATACCACTATTCTTCAGTTCCTGAGATGAATGCTTTAATAAACCTGAATTGGAATCCTAAACCTGAGTTTATGATCTTTGAATTTCTGAGACATTTGAACCTGGGTTCACCTTGTATTCACTGAAATTAGTTTGATTCACTGTTAGAGTAAAACTGAGATTTCAGTCATGGTTAGATTGGGTTTGATTTCAAATGTTAATGTTAATATTTGAGATTCAGGAAACTGAAATGGTTTTGATACATTACCTATGTGTATACCTATGGGTTTGACTGTTAAGTATAAAAGAAATTTGAGAATTTCCTTTTTGTGTAAAAACCTGAGTTATATCATTATCCTGTCACTTGTGTTTGAAACCTGGGATTACATTGAGCACTGTTTTGGTAAACCTGGGCATGATTTCCTACCTCACTGTTAACTGTAAATTGATTCCTGAAAATAACTTGAACACTGAATATGAGACACTTTGGACACTGCTTTCCTGTCATTTGGTTTCCTGGGATTACATTGTACACACACATAGAGGAACATGCCTATCCTAGTATCTAGTACACTGTCACACTATACTAGCCTACACACAAGTACACACACACAGTCATATATACTCACACACACACATGAAAATGATAACTTGAACACTGGATACTGTTCTTCCTGTCACTACACACACACTGAAATGGGTCCTGTACACAGGACAGTCACACACACCCTATTACACATGCACACACAAACACACATTATATGATTCACACACACATATTGCCATGATATGTCCTTTCTCCCTCTCTATGTATATAAATATATATGGCTATATGTGTATGTGAGCCTATAGCTATATGTGATATACATATTCTTGTATGTAGATATATATATATATATATTATATATATATATATATATATATATATATATATATATATATATATATATATATATATATATATATATATATATATATATATATATATGGGATGTACATATAGGTAGCCTATATGTTAATGAGTGTACTGTAATATATTAGATATATGTATTGTTATGTGTATATGTGTTTGTGGTTTGGCTTAGGCATGATATAGCCTATAGCCTAGGGCTCTTAGCCTATGGTGTGTCTGTTTGTCTAGTGAGAGTCTAGTTAGACTAATTTAGTCTTGATTCGACCTAGTTAGACTAGCATAGGCTAACTTGACTTGTTTAGACTTGGTTAGCCCTAGTTGACCTAGTTTGACTTCTAGGGTTGACCAAAGTTGACCAAGAGTTGACTTGGGTCTAGATTGACCTAGAATCATGTAGAATGCATAGTAGAACTTCATGTTATCATTTTAGACTCATAGTGACTTGTACTGTTCTATAGGAGACAGACATCACTCCTCGGACAGTAGATATTCTTCAGATACTCAGGATACAGGCGAGTACATTCTCTGATCATTTCATATCTTGTTAGAATTATATTCATGCTTTAGATTACTTTACTTGATGCTGTCACGACATTATCACGGATTAGTACTGTATGGATCTCTTCATGCGATGTTATCCCCCTCGGGAGCATCGGGTACATTATGTCATGTGCGTTTCGATTTCATCATGTACTCCTGTGCTTTCACCATACATGTACACTCTTGTGAATCATGTACTCTCATGTTCACGGAGCCCTCATGTATACTATCATGTGCACCCTTTCGTGGGCCTTCATGTGATATCACATATAATAACATAACCTTCTTAGATCCTTGTGTATTGATTGGGGAAACAGGAGAGTGCAAATAGTCATGTGAACAAATTCTATTGTAGTGTAGATCATGTGAAACTCCTTAGTGTAGATCATGTACTAATCTGTCCTGTTCACATGTGCTATCCTGTACTCTACATCCTAGCTACTGTTAGTTCTCTATATACAGTAGCTATTTACTTACAGTTCTCTTTCTTTTACATCATGTACTTCCTTTCAGTTTCCTGTATCTTACTCTACTGCGTGTTTATATTTCTAACCTACTTTGATCTGTTGAGATGTATTGTGCTCGTTCCTGTCCTGACTGGACCTGTTAAAAATATTACAGAGGACGAGGAGGAGGCCTGTGTGGATACCTTCTACGGGGCAGCTCTAGATGACACCAGTGATCCGGATTTCCAGCCGGATCCACTAGCTGTAGAGACTGAGACTCCCTAGTCTAGGTTTTACTATTTCTGTCATTTGAGATCTGGGATTATGTATATTCTTTTATATTTTGTAGTTGAGACCTTGTATTTCTGGATGTTTGTTGAGTTGTTATCTTAGACACTTAGACTCTTATGATCATCTGTATTTCATTTTTAGTTCTGTATCATATCGTACTTCTTCTTTCTTAGTTGTGATTGAGTTTACTTTCTGCTATGTCACCCCCATTCGGGGAGTATAAACTGCTTAGCATTATATTGTTAGATGTTGTGACCTAGGACAGCGTTCTACCGCCGACACTGCAGCGTAGGCTGGACGTACCCACTTCTCGTGCCCTTACTCTAGGGTGCAGGTCGTGACACATTTTTAGTGGTGGCCCATACAGGTCTAGTTTGTATAGAGGTAATCGAACTAGAGTATCACTACAGCCTGCAGTAGGAATTAGAATATTTTTGAAGGTACTCAATCACACTAGGAAAAACTCTTAATCAGATTCCTTTTATCTAAATTGTTGCTTATTGACTTCCCTTGAATATAAACTATTCCCTTTTGAATTTTCGCTTCATTCTCAGAAATTGCTTCTTGTTTTGATCTGTCTTCATGATGGTTATGAAGATACGATCTCATCGCTCCTATCCGGGGAATACTATCGAGAGGCTGGCCACCTCTCGTCCTGTTCATCAGGGCCTCGAGACCGCAGCTCCTGTTGTGCCGACTCAGGTTGGCATTTCTGCTACATTGGAGGTGCACCTCCGTCTGTACAGAGACATTTTCCCGTCATTCCAAATTTCTCTTAGCAGCAGTGGTTCATGCAGCATTAGCAGCAGACCAGGGGAAACCAGCAGGGGCGAGCTATCGTCAGGACAGTCGAGGATGCACAGACCATTGGAGATCTTGCTGCAAGTTCCATTCTTCTCGATTCCATTCCCGTAATTGTCTCTTATAACTATCTTGAAATTCGTTTCCATCTGTTCCTTGTTGATTGATTAATTTTGTCATGTTGCTATTTTGTTTTGTTTGTTCTCTTCTGAAAAAATCATATGGGCTAGGTCACCTCAGTTATGGGATCTAGAATCTTCGATAGTCATGTTAGCTGGCATAGTGAGGACATATAGTCAGATTTTGGACGTATTTCTCGGGTGTGGGAATTTAAGGTTTTTGCCGTCGCATGCGGTAATGCAAAAATTTTAAATACCATGAACCTAGAGGTGTGTACCTTAGTCAAGGACTCTGTGATTATCGTAGCCTTGCTCACTAGCATGACAAAGACTCTGAACAACCTGATTTTGGACAGACGTATATGATTATCATACCCTTCTGTTGTTGTAAGAAATTGTATTTCCATCATCAATAACTTAGGAGTTGGGATATTTTAGTTTGTAGAACTTATTCATAGGTAGATCTTCATAGTAACAACCCTCCTTCAATACAAAAGGTCTCAGCACATGCTAGTCCCAACCGCTGGGGTTGTTCCTCTACCTCAACCGAATGTCTCAGCACACGTTAGTCTGGCTCATAGTAACAACCCTCCTTCACTACAAAAGGAGTACCATTCTATTGTACCTCCTCCAAATCCTGTGAACGCTGGGGGTGGTCCTTCGCAGACGGCACTTGACAACCGTACGGCAGCTGTTTTTCGACGTCTGCTCATCCAGCAGGATGTAATTAATTCTTTTGTTGCCCGTCTCGATACCATCTCACACAAAGATGAGCTTCAGAAGATGGGAATATCTTAACCTTATCCTCCTGAATGGGAGAATGCCACTTGCCCTCCTAACTAAAAGCTATTTACGCTAAATTTGTTTGACGGGATGACTTCTCCTCGCCAACACAAGACATACTTCAACAGTAGAATCTGTACTTACCAAGAGATGATGCATTCTTGTCAAAGCTATTTATCAGCACCTTGTAGGAGGTAGCTTTTGAATGGTTCTGCAGTCTGCTTGACGGTTGCTTTAATTCCTTTAAAGACTTAGAGAGGTTATTCCTCAACAGGTTTTATGAGAGTGGCATGCATGTTAGTATATCCACCCTCATCGAGACCAAGCAGAGGAGGAGTGAGTCTGTTATTGCTTTCATCGAACGCTTCAGGCGACTACCATTGAAGATGCCCTTCGGTATACCAGACTCAGAGCTTATGGATACTTGTCGGCATAACTTTCTTCCTACAGTGAAGTTCTGTCTGGGTATACATAAGTATGTTACATGGCATGCTTTCATCGGGGCTGCTGATGTCGCTGAAAATTTAGTTCCTATCTGGAACTACTGGAGTTGAAGACACCCAAATCTGAAGACAAAGGTAAGCACCCCCAAACTATCCCTATCCGTAGGGGTAAAGGGAAAGAAGTCTTGAAGGTCGACACTTCCAAGGGAGCTTCCAATTCTCAGGCCACTCCTGACAAATCTAAGAAGACTTTCTCCTTTGATAAAGATGATGTTATTATCATTTTTCACACATTGATAAGGGTAATAAACTGGTATTGCCTCCACCACGATGTCCTGCGGAGGTAAACCAACTCAATGACCCTAAATACTGTCTTTATCACCAGTACGTGCACCATTCCACCAAGGATTGCATCATCCTGAAGAAGATGATACAACAGCTTATCGACAGCCAAGTTATCAACCTCGAAGCTGAAGACAACGTCGTGTCTTCTAACATGATCTCTTTCCAATTTGGTGACTTTCCTTCCACAGAAGTTCCAGACGGCATAATCCTAATTCCCAAGGCAATAATGGAAGTTGTCAACCTGCCACCAGCTCGTGACTCAACATCAATGTTGGTGCCACTCACGACAGAACGGGATGAGATCATGTGGGTCCATCCAGATCTTGTCCAGGAAATGACACAGGGGGTAGTGTCTTCCAAAGCAAAGAGAGGCAAGAAATACAAGTCATGCCACATGGTATCTTCTTCCGTTTATGAAGTTCTATCCGCAAGACGCGATCCGGGAAGACTTACCTACGGACTTATGACCCCGCACAAGAAGACGTAGTACCTTTCCAAGCTCCTGCTGCTCCCAGAAGTTCAGAATCTGGTCCGTGTAAGTCCTCAATTGCCGATAAAGCTAAGCAGAAGGAGACCCGATTTTATAAGTCTCTGAAGGCACCAACTCCCGAAGGCATGGATCGGCCTTACAACTTTAACATACTGGCACAACTGGTCAATACACCTACCAGGTTGTCATTGTTTGACCTACTGCGGCTCTCCAAAGAGACGTGTAAAGCTTTAAACGAGGCATTACTACATGCCGACTCTTATCTCGCTGAAGTCAAAGCCCCTGCTGAAGAAGCAGTCTCTTGTCCTCACTGCCATAGCACTATGGAAGTGATTCCCAACATCACCTTTTCATAAGAGAACATGCTGCTCAAAAACAATTGTCATGATAGACCTCTGTACTATACAGGTTACATCGGGGCTATTAAGGTGGATCGGATGCATATCGATCCAGGTTCCTCCCTCAGCATCATCCCTAGAAGTTTACTCCAAATTCTAGGGATCCCTCTGCACAAGCTCTCTGCAACCAATACAACTATCATGGCTTTCAATACTGGGAGAAGTCATCCTCTAGGCAAGATCCGTATCAAGTGCCAGATTGGTGAACTTCGAACAGAAGTTGCTTTCTATGTCATTGATGCCAATGTATCCTACAACGTCTTGTTGGGACATCCGTGGATACATGAGAACATGATTGTTCCTTCTACCCTTCACCAGTACTTTAAGTATGTCAACAGTGATGGCATCGTAAAGACGGAATTTGCCAATGTCGATCCTTTCAAGGGTATTGAAGCCTACTATGGAGATTCGGTACTTTATCAATCTCAGCCTCCCAAAGATGACGGCAACGAAGTTGACGATGAAGCCGAAGTTAATTCATCTGCCAGTGACGGTCCCCTGGTTATCCGAGTCAAAGGACATACTACTCCAAAAAGTATTCCAAAGCCTCTCACAATCCGGGTCAAAAAGAAGAATTCTGATATTGTCAAACCATTGACCATCACTCTCCGCAAAATGACTCGGGTGGAACCTTTTGAAGTCCATCCTCCCAATCCTGATGAGTTACTCTACGTGGTGAACTTAACCAAGTCTGTGACTCCTGTCCTGGACAATGATGCCCTCAATGAGTATATCAATGCTCAAAATAATGTATCTTCGGTAGATGATGTTATCCCTGAAGAAGAACTTGTATATTTTCTGAGTAAAGGTTTATCTTTGAATTACTCTGATGTCTACCAATCTGTAAACCAGTACATAGATACGATGTACGCCCTAGAGCATGGCATAGGACAACACCTCTGTATGCCGGTCATGATGCCTCGTCTGTGGAAAAAAGTCTGGCCAGAAATATCTACTACTTCATCGTTCCAGCTAGAAAAAAGGGTAAAGAATTGATCATCTTCGGTCGAATAATTGGCAAAAAAAGTTCATTCAGGACTTTAATACTCCCGATTACAACACCGAAGCCGACTATGATTCAGGAAAAATGCAGCTTTACCAATATAATTGGCAGGCCAAGAATATCATCCAAAATATGGGATATGATATAAAAAGCGATCAGGGACTAAACTATGGTCAAGGGCGACGATTGCCAATACGTCACTTTGCTCCTCCAGGCAAACCCGAGAACTATTATCAACGAAACGGTATTGGCTTGGGTTATGTTACACATACAACAACTCCTGAAGGATCAGACGTTGAAGTTGATCATTGTTTTTATTCTTCTGATTCATGTCTCTGGGATTCAGACTCCAGCATTGGGGACATGCTCAAAGCAACTCTATCCGTCAACATGGTGTCAGTTGACCAAATTGCAGACGATATCTAATCAATTGAACTCGAACAATAGGCTCAAAAGATGGACACCAGATGGAAGTTACGTTTTGAACAGCGTGAACCACCTACTAAAGACAAAGTCGTCCAAGTTAATTTAGGAGATGAGTCATCTCCTAAACCAATCTTTATCAGCAAAAGTCTGTCTGATGAAGAACGACAATCTCTTATACAGCTTATAAGAGAATATATCGACGTTTTTGCATGGAGCTATGAAGACATGCCAGGCATAGACCCTAAAGTTGCTATGCACCGCCTAAATATCTCGTCTAAAGCTAAGCCAGTGAAGCAGCAGCAACGGCAGTTCCGACCAGATATCATGTAGGACATTGAAAGTGAAGTCAAGAAGCTTATTTCAAGAGGTTTCATTCGCGAAGAACAACACACTGACTGGGTGGCTAACATTGTTCCGGTCATGAAAAAGAATGGTAAAGTTTGAGTCTGTATCGATTACTGTAATTTAAACTCTGCATGCCCAAAAGATGAGTTCCCTCTATCGATCACCGACGTAATGATTGACAATACTTGTGGCTTTGAGCGAATGTCCTTCATGGATGGGTTCTCAGGCTACAACCAGATCAAGAGGTTCCCTGATGATGAGAAGCACACATCTTTTCGAACCCCATTGGGGGTATACTGCTATACGGTGATGCCCTTTGGATTAAAAAATGCGGGTGCAACATAGCAGCGAGCTATGAACACAATTTTTTGCGATCATTTGCACAAAATAGTAGAATGCTATGTAGATGATATTACAGTTAAAAGTTGACTCAAGGGCAACCACCTCCAAGACTTGAGAACGGTGTTCGAACTCATGCGTACACACCAACTCAAGATGAATCCAACCAAGTCTTTTCTGGGAGTCTCCAGCGGCAAGTTCTTTGGTTTTGTTATCACTTCAAAGGGTATACATCTTGACCCGGAGAAGGTTAAAGCTATCCTCGATATGCGTCCTCTAAGAAATCTCAAAGAGCTACGTGGACTCCAAGAAAGGTTAGCCTACATGAGACAATTCATTTCAAATCTTTCTGGAAGGTGTTAACCGTTTATTCAGCTCATGAAAAAAGGAGTATCTTTCGTCTGGACTGAACAATGTCAGCGTGCGTTTGACGACATCAAGAAGTATCTCACAAGCCCCCCAGTATTGGTGGCTCTGATAGTCGGAAAGCCTTTTTATTATATGTTCACGCTATGGATCATTTCATGGGTGCCCTATTAGCTCAGAAGAATGAAGACGATCATGAACAGGAAATCTACTACCTCAGCCGCATGATGGTTGGTGCTGAGCATAGATACACACCTGTGGAAAAAAGAATGTCTCGTACTGGTATTTGCTATCCCAAAGACACGTCACTATGTGTCCGGGCAGACTATCCATATCATATCTAGAGTCAATCCTCTCAGAATACTTATGACTAAACCAGGTTCTCTTAATTCCTGTTTTGCTACATGGGCAATGCTGTTGATTCCATACGATACGTTGTTCATTCCTCAGAAGGCAGTAAAAGGCCAAGCATTAGCCGACTTCTTAGCAGCTCATCCAGTGCCAGAATCTTCTAAACTCTACGATGAAATCCTAGATGAACTGGTTGAGTCTAACACTGCGACTGAGGAAATCCCTATTTGGCGAATGTTCTTTGACGGTGCATCAAGAACAGGACCTAAAGGAAATATTATGGCCGGAGTAGGGATCGTGCTTGTTTGACCCGATCATCTGGTTATACACCGTGCATATTCTCTCGTGGAGCCTTGCACCAACAATGTGGCCAAATATAACGCCCTTTTGATTGGCCTTCAACTAGCAAAACAACTGGGAGTTGACTATCTTAAAGCTTATCGTGATTCTAAGCTAATAGTTAGTCAGGTTCGAGAGGATTTTGAAGTTCGTCATAAAGATCTCATCCCATATCACAAAGCGACAATTGTGTGGGCTTCTACCTTCGCTGGATTCTTCATCGAGTATGTACCTCGATTATAGAATATAGAAGCAGATGCTTTAGCTGATCTGACTGCTTCCTTGACCATCCCTATCAATAATCAGCATTCGATCACAGTGTCTGGTCGAAAGTTATTCTGTGCAAAAGATGCCTTGCATATTCATCACAGTTACGCAATAGAGACGAATGTCGACATCAAAGACTGGAAATTTCCTTTAATAAACTATGATGTCTACAGAATCCTCCTTGATGACCCGAAGGAAGCAGTGTCTATCCAACGACGATCCCTCAGATTTTACTATGATATAGCTACCAAAATGTTGTACCGACGTTCTTATGATAGGCTATTGTTATGATGTTTATCAGACACAGAAGCCAAACATGCACTACGTGAGGCTCATGACAGAATTTATGGTGCACACCAATCAGGCCCCAAATTATAAGATCATCTCAGACGAATGGGTTATTATTGGCCCACGATGATAGCAGATGCTGTTGAATATACAAAGAAGTGTAGGGCTTGTCAGTTCCACGCCGATTTCATTCATTAACCTGCAGAGTTTCTACACCCGACGGCGATATCTTGGCCTTTTGAAGCCTGGGGGTATGGACATCGTCTGCCCAATCAGCCCGCCATCCTCTAGAGGATATCGGTTTATCCTAGCTATAACCGATTACTTCTTCAAATGGACGAAAGCTATATCGCTCATCGAAGTAAAGAATTCGAACGTGATCAGTTTTATCAAATATCACGTCATCTA
Organism: Iris pallida; assembly: GCA_029216955.1. Lineage (NCBI taxonomy): Eukaryota > Viridiplantae > Streptophyta > Magnoliopsida > Asparagales > Iridaceae > Iris > Iris pallida. The sequence goes on from JANAVB010035478.1 coordinate 25,683, forward strand.
CCGCTTCGGCTACCTCGCAGGATTATCTATGGTAATGGTCCATAATTTGCAAGCCATGCATTCTATCGGTTTTGGGATAAGAATCGAATCCAAAATATAGCCTCTACTGCATACAATCCAGCAGCTAATGGATTAGCAGAAGCCTTCAATAAGACTATCATCAAACTTCTCAAGAAGTTCGTGTCTTCAAACAAGCGCAATTGGAATGAGAAGCTCGACGAATGTCTCTGGACCTATCGTACAACGGTTCGGACTCCAACAGGTAGTACGCCGTTCTCTCTGGTTTATGGGAGTAAAGCAGTTCTTTCCCTAGAAATCTAGATTCCCTCTCTTTGGGTAGCCTTAGCCAGTGAGTTGACCACCGAAGAAAGCTACCGTTTGTGACTACAAGAGCTGGAGGCGCTAGAAAAAAAAATGCTTATTAGCTCAACAACATATTGAGCTATACCAAACATGCATTTCTAGAGCCTTTAATAAAAAGGTGAAGGAAAGAATCTTTCAAGTTGGTGATCTGGTCTTAGCAGTGAGAAGACCAATGGTCATGACACACAAGACAAAAGAAAAATTCCAGCCTAAATAGGAAGGTCCTTTTGTTATAGAATTAGTGTATTCTAATGGTGCGTATCGACTAACCAAGCCTGATGGTGACTTGCTTATGATTCCAATCAACGACAAGTTCTTACAGAAATATTATGTGTAACCTTCAGCGTTCACAGATATCCGACTTTAATTATGTAAATGTACAGTACAATGTTTACATGATTCAAAAAATCATCTAACTATTATCCGTATTTCAAGAGTCTTGAATACGCCATGGATAATGGGTCCTCTAAAAATTATCTTCGTTTGAACTCTGTCCAAACTCGATCTTATGAAAACGGTCATATCCATATTACCTTTGAACTGTTTCCTGATAATTATTTCCCAGTAGAATAATTAAGAAATGTCTTGCCACGTCCATATAAACTCTGAGCAAAATATTCGTCAAAGATAATCACGTCCATATTACCTCTAAATTATCTACTGACTCCTACTTAATGTTATATATCCGTCCACGTCCATGTTATCTCTGGTCAGATATAGAACATTCCCTGCTATTATGTCCATACTACCTCTATTAGCAGTTTCTGTCAACTTATTATCTATGTTCGAGAATCTTGAATATAAAACGGATAATAAGTCTACATCAAATTCTTCAGCAGAATACCCACCAGAAATATCCCTACTAAGTCTACACTACCTCTAGTTCTGATATTTCACAAACTATATTCACGAGTTTCGAAAGCCAAAAGATTCTTTATTAAAGACGTCTCTTAAAAAGCAGAGAAAAGAAAAAGATACAAGAGTCTTTACGGCTCAAATGAGCCAATTACAAAAGAAGATTTAAAGGGTACATAATCGATTGATGCTGTTCCTTAAAGCCGTTATCACAGTTTGAGACTTGACAGTGGCACGACGGCATGCTTCTTCCTGCCGAGCGGCTTCATCCGTGAAGGGCATCAATATCACGTGCAACCCCTCCAACTTTACCAGTTGTTCTTTCAACTGAACCGTATAGTCTTCCTGTTCAGACGCGACTGTCCTTAAGCTAGCTTCCAGTTGGGCAATCTTCTTGTGGTTTTGTGCAATATGATTATACTTTTCAGTAATCTGGGCGGCCAGCTTGTTCTTCAAAATAATAAGAACCTTACTCGCGGTGTTGAACCGTTCATATTGATCAGCCAACTCACTGATCTCCTTAGAAAGGGCATCCTTCCTTGCTTGGAAAGAAGCTTCCTCCTCCGCAAGAGCCACAACCAAAGCCGCGTCTTCTTCAAGAAATAGTGAGGTTGGACTCTGTTGCTTGGCTTCCCAGAATCTGGTCACCTGGTCCTCCAGATCATTCAGAATTTTTCTCAGACCACTAGCCCGCTCCTCGTAGCCGTTGATGCTCTCAAGGGCCGTCACTTGGCATTCAGCAATAGCCTTCGCAGGTCCAAAGGCGGTATTCCGATTCAAGTCTCCGGGAAGCTTTACTTTCAGGATGGAGTAGAAAGCTTTCACGACTTCCTGAGCCATCTCGTCATCTTCGGAAGAGGTCGTTGGGGAGGAAGCCTGATGGGAATCTTCCACTCCAGGAAGAGACGCTTGACAAGAAGTCGAACCTGACAAAGAAATAATATATCCATCAGTGGCGGAAAGAAAAAAACCTGAAAGTGTGCGAAAGAGTTGTAATTTTGTACCTTTTGCTTGCTCAGCACCAACTTGGATTAGGTCATCAGCCCTGGTTTTAAGGAAACCAAGAACAGGCCCAGGTTGCTCAAGGAGAACAATGTCAAGGCCCCGAGCAACATCAGGCTGTATATCTTTTACGGCCCCAGCTGGACCGGGAGCAGATCCAATAACAGCCACCTCAGTACGCTGTTCCTCTTCTTATGTAGCCGAAGTTGGCTTACTGACAGATTCCTCCGCACCAATAATCCTGGACGAACCAAGGACAACTTTTTATCCTGCCCCAGTGTTATGGGCTATCTCTGCACATTGCGGCCTCTCTTTGTCTACAAGAGAATATACGATGGAAGTCAGCCTCACGAGGAGTACGCAAAATCGAAGACGAAAAATCTCATCCGAAGTAAAATGCAAGGATGACATACCCACGGGAGGGTGAGCTGACTGGACTTGATTCTCGTCCAATTCCTTTATTAATGCCCCAATCTCAGACATATCCCCTAAAGAGATATCGTAAGAGGGACTAGCTTTCTGGTCTCTATCGTAATTCAGGCCTTCGCCCTATTCATCCCTTGACTCAGCCCCTTTGACTGAGGAAGGCTGAACTCCGTCTATCGGTTGAGGATGAAGGGGGATACTGTTGTCACATCCACTTTTTCAGACGATGAGGCACCTGCCTCAGTCGCAACTTCGGGGTCCTGTGCAAAGGACAAACGCAAGGGTGAGAAAGCATCATTTGAAGACTGCACAAGTAGTGGTTTGACCAAAACGTCGATGGAGTCTAGAAATAGATCTATCTCACGAATGGTAACGGCCCGCGATGCCGTTCCACCTCTTCCAATCTGCCGAGAAGATCTCCTTAAAGGAGGTGAGCTAGCACCCACCTCCTTGGTTCTCCTTGGGGCAACAGTCTTCTTCTTCCTCTTAAAAGTTGGCTCATGGGCCTGTTGAAGCTTTCCTCTTTTGAGGAGGATCAGGGAGAGCAGAATTGTCTTCGATATCCTCCTTTGGAGGCACTGTCGGCTCCCTAAGAGCAGCTCTCTGTGGTGGTGCTGCGGCAAGCTTAATGGCTGGAGCAGCGCTCTCCTTTTTGCCGTCCTTTGGCATCTTTCGGGCTCGTTTCACATTTGCAGGAGTGGGGCCAAACCGGGTCCCCAGTATCAAACTCTTGTCACGATCATACCGGGGATGAAAGATATTGATCTGAGTATAAAATTTGGCAGCAGCATAGAGCAGGTGGGTCTCAGGCTTATCTTCGGACTGAGTAAAAATTGCCTTCGTGCATCCGGCGTTGTAATATACCTATGCACGCGCTCCATCGATCAAGCTGCCTATCGACTCCAAATACGGGCTAGGATTACCCAGAAGAAGCTGACTATAGCCAAATTACCGTGCAAAATGGCTTGGTAGATAAGGCTCCAGGTAGGTGTGATTCCTATTCCTGAGCACCAGATACGAGGGCCTAATAGACTGGAGCCAATGGAATGCCTCACCGGTCAAGCTAGTAGTATGGGCTCGCTCATCTCCTAAAGTATCCCCTGCATTGCCACTACCAGATGGAGGGGATATTTTTTTGCCATAAAAATTAACAACAGGTATTACAGAACACTGGAATTGATTGCAAACTCGCTTGTACAAAGAAAGGGCCTAGAAAGAAAGCCTAAAAAACAATCTAAGTACAATTATTTAGTTTTGATTCTGGGGGTGACGGTGGAGGCTCAGAAAAGTGCTATCAACTCTGCCTTACTCCGTGGACTATCTGATGCAGTCTCTAGCTCGTGAAGATATTGCTTTTTTCTTGAAGGTTGCCAGCCCTGGATCGCCAACCATCTTGCAAGGGTTTGGCACCCTGCTATTTATAGTGATTTCGGGATAAAGGATATTTTGAGCCGCATAGATGACCACATGGCAAATCCTCTGGCCACATGGCCGTATTCATGCCTCGAGACTCGGTCTGTGACTGATAGCTGGGGATTTGTTAGGATTTGTTGTGATTTGTCGTTGAGCAGTTGAGACCTGGTCAACTTGTCACGTGCATCAACTAATCTTCTGTGGCGAGTCGCGTGAGGATGTCTCCTGGCCGAGCCACGTGAAAGAATGTCTCATGATCGAGTCGTATGAAGGAACGTCACATGACCGAACCGCATGAAGGACGTCTCATGACCGAGCCGCATGAAGGACGTCTTATGTCCGAGCCGCATGAGGAATGTCTCATAACCGAGCTGTATGAGGAATGTTCCATGACCGAGCCACACGAGAAATGCCTTCTGACCGAGCCGTATGAAGAACGTCTCATGACCGAGCCGCATAAGAAATGTCTCATGACCGAGCCACATGAGGAATGCCTTCTGACCGAGCCGCATGAGGCCATCTTATGACTAAGCTGCATGAGGAATGTTTTATGACTAAGCGTCATGAAGGATGTCTTCTAGCTGGATGGGTATGGGGGCCCTAGGAGAAGGTGATGTGCCGAATGTCATGATTTGAGAGAGTTTCGTTTGTCTCCCTCTTGACTGATCTCCTTGTTTTGAAGAAGATTTGACGGTGGACTCCTTCAGAAGATTGTGATGCGCTTGACTGAGACGATGTGCCTGATTGAAACATCTGAGTAATGCATCTAGTTGAGAGCAGGCTGACAACGTCTTCAATTAGCATCATATTTTCGAGATGAAAGGCGCAGTAGGTCTCAGTCGCTAGAACACAGACTGTCTTGATAGTGGAGCCACTGTCATGTCGCAGCGGTAGTTGAGGATGGCTTGGGTGCAGTAATGTTCTGAAAAGGGCTCATCGCACGCCAAGGTTGCTTCTCTTTTCTTGTATTTGTGAATGACCACCTCTCGCAGGTTGAGAGAAGATTGATCTACCTTTGCATCCGTTTTGTTGGCTCGGGTATCCCGAGCGCTCGGGTGTGTAGGTATCATATTTGCTCCCTGATCTGAGGCTAGTAAAGTACTACGCTCGATCATTATAGGAAGACTTCTGAGACCCACCTTGTTCGTTCCGTAAGTAGGATTGGACGCGGGTGGTTCTGTATAACTTTCCATCAGGAGCCCGTATAACAGTTAACGGTGTCCGCTGACGGTCAGCAGCTTAGATAGTTGACTGGGCTTGTTGAACCCACACTGTCCTAGACTTCTTCGACTTAGCACCCGAAGGTGCGTAGTAGGAAGAGTCCAAGTTGGAAGGAGGGAAGGGAAGTTGGTGCCCTTTTCAAAGGAGTCAAGAGGGCTTATTTATAGAATAGAGTGAGCCCTTTCTTCTTTTTCTCCTTTTCGATGTGGTACTAAAAGAAATATTTTCCATGCTTCTAGAAGACCCCCTTTAAAGTTTTTAAATTGCAAATTTGGAATACTTTGAATAAGAAGCATGGAAAGTATAGTTGTTTTGGTGTGGCAATCCTATCAGAGGTAGCATGGACGTAAAAGGTTTGGGTACTTCTGCTGGGGATTTTATGTGGACTTATCATCATTGGCATACCTTGGTTTTAGGTACGGATAATAAGTTGAGAGAGGGAACCATCATATTTACTCAGAGGTGGCAAGAACATGGTAAATATGGGGTTGATGGTAATGAGGACGTGGTAGGGGTGGACTTAGATGAGGATACATAGAACAACTCAGAGGTAATATGGATATGGAAGTTCTACGTAACGGGTAATGAATGCCACGGAACAACTGGGTTCCAGAAGCATATGATTGTGAAAAAGGGGTGCATGTACTAGAGGACTTAATACAACATTTGTGGTCAACAGAGGACATTTGTGGACCTATTATCCTTTTTGTGTACTGGCGGTGCGAGTACGGATAATAAGTGGAGAGAAAACTAATATATTTACTCAGAGGTGATGAGGACGTGGTAAATATGGGTCTAAAGTAGAGCCTTCCTACTCAGAGGTAATGAGGACGTGGTAGGAGTGGACTCAGATGAGGATACATAGAACAACTCAGAGGTAATATGGACGTGGAAGTTCTACGTAAAGGGTAATGAATGCCACGGAACAACTGGATTCCAGAAGCATATGATTGTGAAAAAGAGGTGGATGTACTAGAGGACCTAATACAGCATTTGTGGTCAACAGAGGACATTTGTGGATCTATTATCCTTTTTGTGTACAGGCAGTACGAGTATGGATAATAAGTGGAGAGAAAACCAACATATTTACTCAGTGGTAATGAGGACGTAGAAAATATGGGTCTAAAGTAGAGCCTTCCTACTCAGAGGTAATGAGGACGTGGTAGGAGTGGACTCAGATGAGGATACATAGAACAACTCAGAGGTAATATGGACGTAGAAATTCTACGTAAAAGGTAATGAATGCCACAGAATAACTGGGTTCCAGAAGCATATAATTGTGAAAAAGGGGTGCATGTACTAGAGGACCTAATACAGCATTTGTGGTCAATAGAGGACATTTGTGAACCTATTATCCTTTTTGTGTACTGGCGGTACGAGTACGGATAATAAGTAGAGAGAAAACCAACATATTTACTCAGAGGTAATGAGGACGTGGTAAATATGGGTCTAAAGTAGAGCCCTCCTACTCAGAGGTACTAAGGACATGGTAGGAGTGGACTCAGATGAGGATACATAGAACAACTCAGAGGTAATATGGACGTAGAAGTTCTACGTAACGGATAATGAATGCCACGGAACAACTGGGTTCCAGAAGCATATGATTATGAAAAAGGGGTACATGTACTAGAGGACCTAATACAGCATTTGTGGTCAACAGAAGACATTTGTGGACCTATTATCCTTTTTGTGTATTGGCGGTACGAGTATGGATAATAAGTGGAGAGGAAACCAATATATTTACTCAGAGGTAATGAGAACGTGGTAAATGTGGGTCTAAAGTAGAGCCTTCCTGCTCAGAGGTAATGAGGACGTGGTAGGAGTGGGCCTAATAAGGATACACAGAACAACTCAGAGGTGCTATCAACGTGGAAGTTCTATGTATTGGGTGTTTTGTTTGTGATGGACGGGAAAATAACTCAGAGGTAATATGGATGTGGTTGTTTTTTCCGTTGGGAAATTTTATGGACCTATTACCCTTTTTGTGCACTGGTAGTGCGAGTAATAGATTTAATGATATTTTATGGATCTACTACTCATTGGTACACCGATGGTGTGAGTAATAGATTAGGATAACTTTTATGGACCATTATCCTTCTGCGCACTGGTGGTACGGATAATAGATTAGGATAACTTTTGTGGACCTATTACCCTTCTGCGCACTGGTGGTGCGGGTAATAGATTTGAAACAAAACCCAACAGAGGTGATTGATTTTATGGTCTTAACACCGTGTCTTTTATCCCGGGTTGGGGTACAGGTGTTAAGTCGGAAGATTATCGGTATCAGAGGTAATATAGACGTGATACACGATAACCAAGAATAATCTTTGGTGGACCTATTACTCTTCTGCGTACTGGTGGTGCGAGTAATAGATTTTAAGGCAAACTTCGGTGGGGGAAAGCATTTAGTATGGAAGTTCAGAGGTACGATCATACATGACTTGTCACCCCGAAGATGCGATATGAATCCACTCGGAGCGGTCAGAGAGTAAATTCAGCAGTACCTTTGACGGGCATCATGAGCAACTCTCAATTTTGTCTTGCAAGACGTTACACGCCGTTGGAGAATACGGTCTCGATGACAAATGGGCCCTCCCACTTGGGTTAGAATTTTCTGGCAGTTTTATGAGTCATGACCATCGATCTGCGAACGGCCAAGACGAGATCGCCTACTTGGAATGTCCTCTGCTTGACTTTCTTATTGAAAGCTCGAGAGATGCGTGCTTGATAGAGCTCGATGCTTTGTTGAGCTTGCAAGTGCTTCTCCCATTGTGCATCCAGTTGTTGGACCCATGGCTCCAATTCAAGAGGTTCGAGTAGATCTTCGTCTTCCTCTTCAATGTCAGTGGATGCCATATTGACAGATAATGTCTGCCTGAATATATCTCCAATGCAGTTATCAGAGTCGTATGTAGGTGATTCGGATGAGTGAGAATTGCACTCATATTTCTCATCGGAGTCTCGGACGTTGTTGCTGGTGTAACATACCCGAGGCCGCATTTGGACTTGCCGTAGTAATCCCAAGATTTTCCAGATGGAGTTGACAGCTGCAGAGGCGATCGCCGACCGCTGTCGTAATTTAGACCTGGGGTAGCCTCTATGTCGTAACCCTACTTTTGCATGAAGTAGTTGGCCTGAGGACTATACAGGTAGAGCGATAGTCTCCCAGTATCGTGTTTGAGATCATACTCTTGAGGCATAAGGGTTGAGGACCTTCTTTTCGGCCAAAGAAGATCGTGTGATCCCCTTCTCTTCTACCTGGGACTAAGAAGTAGGCATCTTTAATGGGAGCAAGTCGGTTTACGATATGGACGGTTGTCACATCATCAAGAGAGGGACTATCCACCTGTATAACCAGGTACTTGGTGAGTTTTATGTCCTCTTCGGCTACCCCCTGCGAGCTCAGAGGTCGAGATGTTGTCTTGGGCAACTTGACCACCAAGGGTTCAGCTTGTGGTATTGACTTGCATGAGGGTGTTGGATCGACACTTGGTTGCCGGCTCGTCTTAGGAAGATGGATGACAATTGGCTCGACAAGGGACTTTGTGTCTTCCGGTTGCCTTTGAGTGTATTTTGGCAATTGGATCACCATCGGCGTTACAGAGGGCCTCGCATCTTCCTGTTTCCTTTGATTGGATTTCGACAGTCGGATCACCATCTGCCCTATGACAGGTCTTGGCTCCTGGCTAGATCTCGGGAGCCAGATGACCATTGGTTCCAACTGCGTAGGTGTGGCAGGAGAACCGAGCACCTCTTTATGCAAGGTTGCGACAAGGGGTGCGGCCCTGCCCGGTTTGTGGGCTTGGAGACGAATTCTCATAGGTTCTTCTAGCCCTGTGATGGCTTCCAGCTCGTCAGTTATATGTTTCCTGGATTCGTCATATAGACAAGCCTTCGAAGAGTAATAAGATTCAACCCCTTTGAAGGGATCAATGTCGGCGAATTCAGTTTTCACGAAACCGTGCATACTGACGTACTTGAAACACTGGTGAATGGTGGATGGCACGATTATATAGTCATGTATCCATGGGCGTCCCAGGAGGATGTTGTAGGAGGTGTCTGCATCTATGACGTAGCAGGTAACTTCCGTCTTCAGGTCACCAATCTGGCACTTTAACCGGATCTTTCCTAGGGGATAACTTCTTCCTGAATTAAAATTGCTAATGGCAGTGTTGGTTGCCGCTAGCCGATGCATAGGGATGCCAAGAAGTTGGAGAAGGCTTTTCGGGATTATGCTTATTGACGAGCTAGGGTCGATATGCAATCAAGCCACCTTGATGTCGCCTATGTACCCAGTATAGTACAAGGGGCGATCATGCAAATTGGACTTGATCAACATGTCCTGCAGAGTAAATATGATATTGGGCATTGCATCTGTATTATCGCCACCCTGTAGATCTGCTGGCGGGTCTTCCCCTGGAGGCTTGACCTAAGCTAAGTAGGCATCAGCATTCTGGAGTACTTCGCTTAATGCGACACGAAGATCCTTGGAGAGCTTTAGGAGCTCGTAAAGTGACAACTTTGCTGGTGTATTAGCCAGTTATGTTAATATGTCAAAGTTGCAAGGTCTCTCCAGTCCCTGAGGTATATCATTGCGGAGTGGCCTGTCGAAGTGGGTCTCCCATGTCTTGGACTTATCCGCCAGCGGAGGCTGCGATGGCCTTGGAACATCAGAGGGAGGGAACGTTGCTGGCTGAGGATCTTCAGCTGGACTATCCCGTGCGGGCTGGACTTGCGCTCCAGACCGGGTAACAATACCTGCGGCTTCTTCAGCTTCGGCTGAAATTGTATGGCAGGCTCTAGACTTTCTGCCCTTCTTCTTGTTGGGAGGGGATGACACCCCCGGGGTAACTTTGGGCACCAAGTCTGGATGCACCCACATGATGTTTCCTCGCGACGTGGTGAGGGGTACCAATCCAGATGTCTGGCTCCGGGCAGGTGGATGATTAGTAACCTCCATCGTTGCCCGGAGGACAGGTATTACCTCGTCTGGAGTGCTTGTTGGAAGGAAGTCGCCGAACTGAATAGATACCATGTTTGTCGCCACAGTAACCTCCTCAAAGTTTATCGACAGAGATTTGGAGTCGATAAGACTCTAGATGTACTGCTTCAATTGGAAGTGTCATGACCCGCTCCCGAATAATCGGACACGAGTCGGACATGTCCAGCCTTCGTCGATGGGCACGACGAAGTAAGCTGTACCAAGCTAGGGAAATCTAACTAGATAAACATAAATGAGTACAATCACAGCATCTAAAAACGTTCCCAGAAAAATCACCATAATTCACAAGTTATTGTACAATATCATCCGGAGACAAATTCGATAACATGAATAAAATTATACAATCCTGAATCCTCAATACAATACATGATAAACTCTAAACAAATCTAGGAAAAAGTCTGACTATATCTCTGTAATCTAAATCCATCCTGAAATAGAAACTCCACCATCTCCGGGCTCTGAACCAAGGTGTACCATATCCTCAAGATACCTGTAACGTATCCTGTCAGAAAAAGAGCAAAGTACAACCCCGACAAGAAGCACTAAACAATGTAAACTGAAATGCATGAAAAGAATCACAATATGAACTATGGTATAAGACAGGGATATGAAACTGTGGTGCATGAATAACAATAAAACTATAGTACCGGATCCAGAAACAATGAACTATACTATCAGTGTAACATGCATTTGAAATAACTATCAGAGTATGTGACCAGCTGGGTAAACAATGAACAGTGAACAATGAACAATGGTACGGCTTAGAGTCCTACGTGCACGATGTGATACCTAAGCTATTATTCAATGCCAAGCTAAAATAGGATTGGTCACATATCTGTTGTATTTTCCCACCCCAATGTACAAGTAAGAACAATAAACTATGAACAATGAACGATGAACGGTGAACAATGAACAATGAACAATCGTGTGTACAATATGTCAATATGAGAACATGAAGCAAGATAGAAATACAGAATAATGGGTTCGAGTCGGTGTACTTGCCTTGCTTGAAAGGATCAAGAATGGAGAAGAAATCTGCATATCCTTCTGGTACTGGGGACAAGTTGTTAAGTTCTAAACATTATATATCTAACATTATTTTATTCCTAATTTATAAATCTACTAATTAATTACTCTATTGATTAATACTTAGAAAATAATGATTAGTAAGCTATTTATATAAATATATCTGCTAACTATTTTACAACTTGCTAGTTAGAAAATTTACTAACTATATATATAGAGAGACTTTAAAATAGTTTTTCTATAAGTTAATAAACTGTTTAGCCAAATAATCCTAATTTATTTTGCAGCAAGGTAATATTGAATATAAGTTCTACTTAAAAAATATATAAAGGTAGAGCTAATAGCAACATACTATTTAGCAATATACATAGTCAATAATCTCCTAGCCCTTGCCCGAATATAGTCTAATTAATTCCAATACTTAGCAACCCAAAAGCATCATAAATGTATACTAAGATCATTCTCAGCAAAACTCGACCACAGGTGTAATACTTAGCAACATAACCTACGAGCTTCGGCTTAGAAGAAATCAAACTTAGCTATCATTAGAAAGTTAACGTCTCTCTCCAATCAACTCCAAAATAGGGTAAAATAGGGATAAAACACAACTGATTTCATCAAAATATTTACAAAATTTAATCCAACAAAACCTAAACCAAATTAATTATTCTAAAATAAACAGAACTCAGGAGAATACAATTACCAACCTTTTGAATTTGGTCCAGTTTACAACAGTTAATTCAAAGTTTTTAGAAAACGTTTGAAATCGAAAATGAATCATAACCAACTAACCTCAATTAAAACATAAACAAAACTCCCCATTCAATAAACCTTCCAACATTGAATGTTCAACAGATCAACCAAAACAAAATGTACAACTCAGAACCTAGTTGAAATTTGAACACTTCCCTCCCACACTAAGACAGTTCTAATTCCAATCAACCCAAAAATAACAAATTTTAAAAAATGAATTATACAGACCCGCCCATACACTCAGGATTATACAAATTCAAATTCAAAATAGGGAATTATACAGGAGTGGTACAAAAATACAATCAGCTGTTAAAAAATTTAAAGAGGATTTGAACATTCAACTGAAAGAATCCAAATCTGTAGAACGTATGCTGACACACATCTGTGTCAACATACGGACCCAAACTTCTTGCCTTCGCCCATCCTCCGGACACGATCAATATCCAGACACGATCAAGGCTGAACACAACAACCCATAGTCTCCGCTACTGGCCCAACTCTTCTTGACACATGCACCCGACACCACCTATATCTTGACACACACCCACGATCACAGCTACGGCTGTTCCAAGCCAAACCACAGAATAAAAATCGATCCCGGCCAATAATACCAATAATCGAATAACTGCAGGAACTTCACCATCAAATAGGGAGAAGGAATTTACCTGATAGAAATTCAACCGAACAATGAGGACACGAGCTCCAGATGTCAGACACGACCTTCCCTTCTCCAAATACGATACGAAGAAATCCCACTACGATAATCCAATGATCATGTCCAGAGTGAACAGAGAAGACAAAACTCAGAGTCAACAATATGTTCTATGGAATAGCTATTAATCACAATTAGATCGATCGATCTCATCGATCCAACCGATCGATCCGATCAAATAAATCCAAACAAGGAACAGAATAAGGAGGAGAACTCACCAATGATTTGATCCGCTAGTATCGTTCTTGACAGGGACTCGAATCCGTAGTTGAATCGAACGACTCCGCTGGCGAGCTATAAACTCTGGACCGACCATCAAAGAAGGATTTGATTAGGAAATCAAGCAAGATCGACTCCACAATCTCCGGATCTGAAGATCTAACGTTGTTCGAGTAGGCTTACCAAAAGATCGGACAGGAACTGACGGTCGAGAAGGATGATCACGGTCGAACGCTGCCGTTCGAGGTGGTCGCTGACGGAGGAAGAGTCACGAAAAGGGAAATCGGCCGCCGTCGTCGCTCGTCGTCGGCTGGAAAGTTCCGTCGTTCGAAGAAAATCGGCCGCCGCCGCCGCTCAGGATTCGCCGGCTGGAACTTGGGTTAGGGCTGATGGAGATGGAAAATTATGGGAAGAGCCCGAGCTCTCTGCTCTCGGTTTCTAACAGGAACAATTGAAATGAAAATGTGAGGAGAGAGAGAGAAAGAAGAAATTAAATGGAGATGTGATATTTGGTATTTTACAAAAAGGCCCCCTGTAAAATACTTATTTACACAATAATAGAAAAATTAATTAGGGAAGTTTGTTAGTTACAAGTTGTTACAAATGGAGGGAAACTAAATTTGTACAAAATTCGAATTGCTCTTTAGAGCTAAGTCACCAATTTAATTTATCCATAAATTATTTTGTAAAGAATAAGAAAACCAATTAAATGATTATTAGATTCGTAATTGCCAAAAATATCTGAAACCATGTAATAAAAAATTATAAAATTCCAAAAAACTCAAAAATTCGGGAAAGCAGGATTATAAATCTATCCCCTTTGAAAAATTTCGTCCTCGAAATTTCAAAAATGACACGTTTTGGCACGATAAGGTAAACATATACAAAATTTGAAATTGGCACGATTTAAAGTTGAATGAAATGATAGTCACAGAAACCATGATCACGAAATAGTAGTCTCAATAGTATCCGACAATCTTGCATACCTGGGGTCACTTCCCCAACAGTTCCTGCCCCGCCAATATACATCTGGCTGTAGTGAACCTTCGGTTCCATTGTCCCGATAATACTAGATTACCGCAATACTTTATCAACTTTATCCGGTATAGAATAAATTTAGGACTTAGCTTCAATAATATCTGAGAATCTGAGAATATCCGCAATTACTTTGACTTAGAGCCCATGCCTCGCCAGTGTACAGCTAGCTGCAGTGGACTCACGGCCTCCATAATCCAGGTCATAGTAGGTTATCAAATATTTTCTCAACTTTATCCAGAAGTTTCAAGGAAGTTTGTGAAAAGGATAGAGAGGAGTAGTATCTGTTCTTAGAAACAAGTTTTTATTGAATACTAAAAGACAATCAACAGTCAACAAGTAGCTTATAGGTACTATGAAACGACAGAAAGATAGGGAGACTGTAAAACAAGTCTCGAATGAAGAAACAACAAAGGAAATGCAAAAAGGAACATCAAGATAGGTAATGATTCACAAGTGCCTCCGGTCGTCAGTACACGTCCGGAATCGGAATAGTCTCCACTTCGTCGGCTGTCATAAGGTAGACTCGCCCCTCTGGCTGGTCTCCCTGCGGCTACTGGACATGAAAAGGTAAATCCTTCTGTTGTGGTTTCGGTGCTCCTCGTGCTCGTCCCTCAGCGACTTCTGGACAATCTCTGACCTGGTAAGCAGGTGATCCACAGAACAAGCAAAGCCTCAGCCTCTTGCGGCATTCATCGTAATGATGTCCCGGGCGGTGATAGTAGTTGCAAGTGACTGCCAACTGCTGCCTCTGTGGCGGATCTGTATGAACTCTGGCTGGACGGTGCTGAACTGCTGCCTGCTGAACTGGCCTCGTCTGAGTCTGCATTTGCACCCTCTTCGTCGGTGCCTAGTAGCTGCTACTACCGATGTCCCTATCCCTCTTGGGCCTCGGGTCCATCTCCTTCTCAACTGCCTGGGCGATCTTAAGGATGCTCGAGTAAGTAGTCGCCTAGCTAATAGCTACTGCGTGCCGCAGTACCATGCTCAGGCCTTTCTTAAATCTCTAGGCCCTCTCCTCCGGCGTGTCGACTAGGTTCTCTGCGAACCTGCTGAGTCGAGTGAACTCTGATATGCACTCCGCCACTATCATGGTCCCCTGCTGCTGCGCCTCGAACTGCATCTGAAGCTCATCCCGCTCCACATCGGGGAAAAACTTCTCCTTGAACAGAGTTTTAAAAATCTGTCCAAGAAACCTGCTGAGCTGCCAACTCGGGCTCCTCGCGATACCAGACTCAGGCAAGGTCGAACAGCCGCATACTCGCCACCTCTACCTTCAAGTCATCCGGGATCTGTGCCATCTTCAAGGTCCTCTCCGCATTCTAGCCATTCGTCTGTATAGACGATACCCTCATTGCCCCAAAAGTCCATCGGGCAGAGATTTGGTATTTCTTGGCCATCCTGGTCTCGGTACCGTAGTGCTGGAGGTGCTACTGGTGCCGGTGATGCCGCTCTCGAGTCTTGAGTACGTCGACGACGGTCGCTCTGAACTGTGCTGCCTGGTGATTCTGGGCCTCCATATATTGCTGGAACATCGCCAACACCTGGGCGCCGTCAAACATCATCGTCGAGGGCAGGTGGAATAGATAGAAGGCGCTGGCGGAAGTTGATCTGCCGGA
>JANAVB010035479.1:0-39766 GCA_029216955.1 Iris pallida
CACCCCCCCTGATAGCCCGCTTTAGCTGCTTAAGTTTGTGAACCATGCGGAACTGAGCCGTGCCCTCCCGGAAGTGCTGCATCTCTCCCGTAACCACCTCCTCATATCCGGCCGACAGATACCAGCTGTTGTTATACCGAAATGGCCTCGCCCTAAGAGTAGGTCTCTCACCGAAGCCAACCCGGATAGGAGAATGGTCGCTAGTACCCGCCGCCAGACCTTCCGCCACCGAGTTCGGAAAGCACCTGAACCACTCACTATTGCCCAAGGCCCGATCCAACTGACAAGCAATCCGGTTATGAGTAGCCTTGTTGTGCCAGGTCCAGATATGTCCAGTGCGCTCCAGCCCCCGCATCCCTGACATAAGCAGACACCTCTGGAAGTCATATAAGATCGAATCCGGAACAGGGCGCCCTCCGACCTTCTCGTGTCGCAGCAGCATAGCGTTGAAGTCCCCCATGATGAGCAGAGGAAGAGACAGATTGTCCGCCATACGCCCCTGTCCTCCCACAAAGCCTCCCGGAGTCTCCGGTCATTGTGCCCATAGACAGCCCCCAGGATGAACCGAAACCCACCATTGTTCACAAAATTAACACCGATGAGTTGTTCTGATTTAAGGATCTGCACCCCCTTCCAACTTCCTTTGTTCCATCTAACCCAGATCCTTGCCATATCACAAAGATCTAAGTTGTGAATGTGATCCCAGTTTGCCGGAGTCCTACGCGAGAGCATAGCAGCCCCTCTAATCTTCGTCTCCAGTAGGATGGCAATGTCACACGCCTCTCTTCTCAGTACCCCTCCAATCTCCCTCCATCGTCCTATGGAACACCCCCCCTAATGTTCCATGCTAGGACCGACATCTAAATAAAAGAAGAGGGGTCCCCCTGGAACTCGTCTGGATCAACACTCGAGGGAAGTGTCTCATCCGCCTGACCAATGTCTGCGTCTACCATAGAGGAAGGAGCGAGATGGGCCTGAATCCTGCTAAGAGTAAGCGTCCTCAGGATTGTCTTCAGTCTGGTCATCCATTTCCCTCGCCAGAGGGATATCCTCCCGAGTTGTCGGAGCATGTCTCTTCCTGCTTGTGTACACCATGATCGCCGGAGAGGCCTCCATCGCCATCTGACCACTACCAGCCGCACTCATCCCCCTGGTAACGATGATCCTCTGTGACTTGAACGGGACCAGTGCACCCTGCGTGCCCTCCTGTCTCTGCGGTGGTCCTGATTCCTGACTCCTATCGACTTCCATCCCTGTGTCCGCCTCCATATGTCTGTCTGGCTCCGTCTCCCCAGGCACGTGACTGGGGGTCGTCTCCTTCCCAGGAGTCTCCGTCTGAGCTGCCTGTGGTCTGGCAGACTCCTGCCCCTTATATTTGCACGCGTTAGTAGTGTGCCCAAAGCACTCACAGTGAGAGCACATGGGGGGACCCATTCATACTCCACCGCCTGTGTCAGAACCTCCCCTGATGGAACTTGATACTCCAACATACTCGGTAGCGCGCGCGCTTTGATCTCCACGAAGACCCTAGCATACATCAGTCTAGTGCGAAAAGTAGTGGCCTCATCTGCTTTGATCGGCTTCCCCACCAGGCTAGCAAGTCGCATAAGGAGCGGGATACTCCAATACTTTACTGAGAACTCAGGGAATCTGACCCAAATAGGAATAGCATTCAGCACCTCCTTCTCACACCTCAACTCCGGCGTCCACTCCTTTAGTATAATGAGTCTCCCATCAAAGGACCAAGGCCCTCCCTGGAGGATCCTGGACACATCCTCCGCTAAGCCGAATTTGACATAATAGAACCCGTTCTCCCGGGAGAAGAATTCCATGCTACCTTTGGGCCTCCAAACACGCTCCGCATAACCCCGAATTTGGCCAAAGAATGGCTTCTTCCCTAATACATACAGTACCAGAGTGTTCTTCCAGAATTCAGAGACCTCCGCTATTTCTTCCGCGGGAAAATACGCCCGTAGCCCTCCTCCAACCGACATCGGTGGACTCCATCGATATCGGGCTTTTCGCAGCCACTGGTGTACAGACCTCCTTCCATGACCGAGGCCTCTGCTCCTCAGTGTGCATCCTGGTCGGAGGGTTCACAGTGCCCTGGCCAGACTTGGCGGTATCCGTAGCGATACCCTTACCCTTCTCGGCCGCCGTCGCCTTAGGCCTCCAACCCGTAATAGACCGCACCATTCCTCCCCCACGACGCCGGGTATCCATGGTGCCGACCATAGAGGGTCGATTCCCATGGTGCCCTGGCCCCGCCCTTCCCAAAGTTTGGGCCTGTGCCCCTCGCCGTCCTCCCATCCGTCTTCGCGTTACAGTCTGCCAGCCAGCCTCCCCAGAGTTATCCCCCCCGGATCCGAACTCGAATACGGACGTCGTTTCCCCTCTGGGAGTGCCGCCCGACCACCCCCCCCCCCCCCCCCCCCCCCCGCCCTTGGGGTTCCCCCTGCCTACCACCGTCTTCGCCGGGGGGATTCGACCCCCCCCCCCCCCCCCCCCTCCGCCTGGGGGGGTCCCCGAACTGCTGCCGCCTCCTGGGGGGTCCGACCCCCCTGCCCTTGCCGCCAGACCCCCCCCCCCCTCCGCCTAGGGGGGTCGCCATGCGTCCGCCTCCGCCTGAGGGGTCCGACCCCCCCTCCCCTTGTCGCCCGACCCCCCCCCTCCGCCTGGGGGGTCGCCGTGCCTCCGCCGCCCGTCCCAGAGTGCCGCTCGCCCCCCCCCCCCTTCCCACCTTTCCTCCGGATCCCTCCCTCGAGAGGGTCCGGTGGGCGGGGGGGCATCGCCAGAGAAGCCCTAGCATAGTCGCCAGGAACGCGTGCCTCCACCATCGCTAAAATGTTATTCCAGCCCATATATATATATATATATATATATATATATATATATATATATATATATATATATATATATATATATATATATATATATATAAAAAAAATATATATATATATATATATATATATATATATATATACACACACACACACACATCAAGATAGTATGTGGGCTCCAAACAGAATAAAAAATATATTAAGAGTCCCAAGCCCAACAACAACTTACATATACTAATTACAGGTTCTGGGCTCTGGGCCCATAAACCCAACAATAGTAAATCAAAGTTCCAAAACATTTAAATTTAATATCAACTGGGCTTGAAGCCCAGCCCAACAATGGTTATAGCCCTAATCTCTACAGAGTAAGAGAGAGAAGCAGCAAAGGCTTCTCTTTAGGAGAAAATAAAGGAAGAAGCAGTGTTTTAAAAATCGCTTGGCGGACTCGGTATGGCGGAGGTCCGCCTAGATTTTTTTTTAATTTAAATTTTTAGAAATTTTGAATTTTGAAATTTGAAATTTCAATGTTCTAAAATCCAAATACTATCTTAAAACCCAAACAAATATCCAAAATACAACTAAGAATAAACAAAAAAAAATATATATCAAAAAACGGCCGCTTAGGGGCGCCTAGGGCCCGCTTAGGCCCGCCTTGGCCCGCACCGCCTAGAAGGTTTTCGGTGCGGTGGGCCGGCGCCTAGCGCCTAGGCGGACGCCTAGGCCGATTTTTAGAACACTGGGAAGAAGGAAGAGAAGGAGTCAGAGTGAAGAAGGAGAAGAAGAGGTCGAGAGGGAGAATCGAAGGGCTTACCACCGGTGGCGCACAGAGGCGGCGCTCTGGAGACAGCGAGGTGCAGCGTCGAAGCACGAGGCCGCGAAGTTGGCGGTGCTCCGCCGGATCTGGCGACAATGGCTTGCGGAGCTTAGCGAAGGAGCAGATCTCAGGCAGGTGAGTTCGTGTGGTCGCACGGCGGGGTGGCTGTGCTGATGGTGTGGGTCAGAAACGTGCGGTGGTGGTAGTGGAGAGATGGGTCGGGGAGAGGAGCTCGGGTGCCGGAGGTGTCGAGGTGGTGTGTCCAGAGTCGGGGACGGTGGTAGTGTTTGGGGCTGGAGGAGGAGCTGTGTGAAGTGGTAGGTTAGCCGAGGAGAGGTAGAGGTGGGTTTGGGCGTTGGTTATGGAAGTGATGGTGAGGATGTGGCTTCGTCTAGTAGTGGTTGGCTTAGGTGATGACGGTGGCGGGCAGGGTGTTGGGGTGGTGGCGTGCTTTGGGGTTTGGCGAAGAATGGTTGAGATGGTTGGAAGCTGGGAGGAGTTGGTGGCTGGAGTAGGGAGGCAGTGACTGGGATGGTGGAGACGTCCGTGGGTGGTGGCAGCAAGGCTACGGTGGGGCGGCCGGATGAGGCGGAGGAGGAAGTCAGGAACGGTGGTGCTGTTGGAGTGGGTGTGATGTGGCTCCGGTGGTTGGCCGGGACATGCCGGGGTCGCGGTGGTCTGGTGAGCGGTAGCAGGACTGACGGCCAGGCGAAGCTGTGTGAATAGGAAGGGGGGAGGGGGAGAGTAGAAAATTGTAATAAAATATTAGAAAGTTCCAATATTTTAATAGAAAAGAATTGGAGTACTCTGCAAGCCATGATGGCAGATTTGTAATATGTAATAGATGGGGTGATTGGTTAAAAGCTAACTAACCACTAACAAATTGACAACTAATTGCTAGCTAATATAGTAATTAATAATTAATTACAACTATTAAATAATCTAATCCCAAAGCCAACTACTTAGTACAAAAGTATTAGGAATACAATATTAACTAGTAGCCTACAATCCAAGCCCAAGACTTGGTAGGCTAATAGGCTAGGCTAGCCCACAATCCAAGCCCAAGGCTTGGTAGGCTCACAAGGATTTAATAAAATAATTTTGAGAATATGATTAACTAATTATTAATAAATATTACAATTGGAAATAATTTCACAAATAATTTGAAAAATATTTTTTTTTATAAATGCCAAAAAATATGATATTGATTTCCAAAATAAAATTTCCAAATTAGGTGGTTACAAGTCTACACACCTTAAAAGAAATTTTGTACTCGAAATTTAAATTAATCATGATCAATAGAATTAATTTTTTTTTTCATACGATCAAAGATAGTATTAAAATCTAGTACAAATATTAATATAAACAAAATCACTTGGCCCGATTCAAATACAGGAATGATGCGATTTGGCACGACTAATAGTAATCAAATAAAGAAATTTAGGAATAGAATTGTATGGCTTGGCACGATTAAATTCTAATCATGATTAAGGCAAGACCAAGAATAAAGCCAAATCGTTTAGGCACGATCAATAAAATAATTTGATTTGGCACGACTAGAAAATTCAAATATGGTTATCAAAAAATCATTCACGCACGATCAAACCAGTATGGCACGAGGAAGATCGTTATCGAAATACGATTATAATCTTTTAGTCGTGGTCCGGAATGAATTCGAAATCATAATCATATGAGCATGATGAAATAAATTCCATCTCTTAGGCATGATATAGAATTAAAATCGTCTTGATCAAAATCATTAGTTATGATCAAATTGAAATTTAAGCATAGAATGGTTAAGGCACGATGAAGTCATATGGCGCGATTAAAGATTCAGAATTTAAGCTTGAAAGATAAATTCAATGTATCAAAATCACATAGTCATGCGAAATCATGTAGGCATGACTAATAATTGACATGTTCAAGAATAGTATGTCTAAGATAGAATCTAGTCCAATAGAACCTAGATATGATTAAGTATAGAATCGAAATTTAGGCAAGATTAGGATTAAATCTTATTGGTGTGATCAAAGAATATAACTTGGGCACGATTATGAGTGAAATCATAGTATAGTCGCGATCAATAAAAATTTAGGAATGATCAGTATAATCTAAATCACAAGGTCAGGACAACAATTAAAATTTGGGTATAGTTTGGAATGAATCTAGTCAAAAATAAAATTTAAATGTGATTAAGAATATAATTGACATCATGATCAAAAGATTTTCAAGTACGATTAAGAATAAAAAACGTATAGTCGCGATCAGAAGGGATTTGATTCTATTAATAATGAATTCAAAGAATGACTACAAGAATAGGAAAATGAGATCTTTATTATAGGAAAAAGTAATGATTTCAAGCTATGATATTCAGAAAGAAAATACAAGGTAATTATCTCACCCTACTGCTACAAGGTTTACTTGGTCGCCATTCCTAAAAAATGTTTCTATTTACCAATCTAGAAAGACCACTAACATAATCATTAACCCGTTAATCATGAAAATAAAACTACTATTAATGTACATTCTCAATCATACTCCTCAAATCTTTTTATTTTTTCTTTGCCATAATCCATTATCAAACTTAGTCGTCCTTAAAAGTTCAAATCCCTTCGATTTAGATTTTCTAACTCAATTCTTAACCTTAATTCAATATTCAAAATATCTCAAGAATTTGTAACCTTCAACTTCGAAATCAATTCACTCTTGAATATCCTTACCGGTCTTACGAATACAGCTCTCATATCATTTATAATTTCTCTCCATTTAAAATTATTATCTACTATTCTTCTCCTTTTGAATTCTTCCTATTTTATCTTTATATGAAAATACTCCATACTAGAAATCTTAAGCATAACCATTTCTAAAATTCAATGATGCTACTATCCTCTTGACCTTGCTTTCATTCCTAGTTACGCATTTTCTCTTTGTCCAAAGTATCATAATCAGTCTAAAATGTATCAATACCACACTATAACTGATTCCTTCAAATCTCTAGTGTCCGTGCTTCATTCTTCCTTGGTTCCTCAAAATTTATGAAATAGCTTGATAATTAGCATGAGGAATAACATCAAAATATGGTCAAAATTATTTAGGAATGATTAATTCAAATCATTAGGGACTATTGGGGATGTATTTGAAATCATAATTCAAAATCATATAGGAACGGAAAGAATAAAATCCAATTTTTTTGGCACAAGCTAGTCACAACAAAAAGGATCAAATCGTCAGATCAAAATCATGATCATGTTGGAATAGAATCAAAATCTACGCATAGAATGATCTAGGCATAATCATTAGTATATTGGCCCATGTTGTAATTTCTTGATATATTATTGATAGTCTTGGCTTTATATAGCCTTACAGTCATTATTAAAATGATGGAATATACTGTGGATATCCTGTGGCATACCAAATATGTCACAGGATATTCCAATCTACTAAATATGACATCCAACATACTAAATATTCCAATACTCTCCCTCAAGATGGGCGAAAAATATTCACTAAGTCCATCTTGTCACATCCTCTAATCAAACTCACAAAGGGAAGTCCCTTGGTTAGTCCGTCTGCTACCTGATTCCTGGTCGGAACGTGGCCAAGCTCCAGCAATCCTCTATCTAGCCTCTCTTTGATAAAGAACCTATCAATTTCGATGTGTTTGGTCCTGTCATGCTATACTGGATTGTTGGCGATACTAATAGCCGATTGGTTGTCACACCACAACTTCATCTTGGTTCCTTGATCCAGTTTCAGTTCTACCAGCATATTCTTTAACTATAGCAGTTCTGCAACTCCCAGGGCCATAGCTCTGTACTCTGCTTCCGTTGTCGATCTGGCTACCACCTGCTTCTTACTCCTCCAGAAGACTATGTTGTCTCCTACGAATATGCAATATCCTGAGGTAGACCTTCTGTCATCGGCACAGCTAGCCCAGTCAGAATCACAGTAGCTTTCAATGCTCATGTGATTATTTGTCTTGAATATCAGCCCCTTCCCGGGGGCACCCTTCAAGTACCTAAGAATCTGGTACACTGCATCCATATGACCCTTCCGTGGGTCGTGCATGTAGCGGCTCACCACACTCACTGCAAAGCAGATATCATGTCGTATGTGGCTCAGATAGATCAATTTGTCCACCAGTCTCTGGTATCTGTCTCGATCAACTGGGTCTCCAGTCTCGGCCTTCAACTTGAACCTCTAGTCTATTAGCGTTGCTGCAGGTTTGCACCCGAACATCCCTGTCTCTGTAAGAAGGTCCAGTGCATACTTCCTCTGAGAATGAACAATCCCGTCTCCGTCTCGAGCGATCTCTATCCCAAGAAAGTAGTGAAGAACAAGGTCCTAAATTTCCTGCCAAGCTTCCCTTTGAGTCGAGCGATCTCCTGCTCATCATCTCCTGTGATAATCATGTCGTCCACATACACCGCAAGCATGGTTATATGGCCTCCACT
Source organism: Iris pallida (assembly GCA_029216955.1). Taxonomy (NCBI): domain Eukaryota; kingdom Viridiplantae; phylum Streptophyta; class Magnoliopsida; order Asparagales; family Iridaceae; genus Iris; species Iris pallida. The sequence continues at coordinate 8,109 of JANAVB010035479.1, forward strand.
CCGTCTGAAGAATACAGTATGATCAACATTGATCTGCTGATATTCCATCCCTATCATCGCCCTCTTGAATATGTCAAACCATGCCCGAGGAGACTGCTTTAGTCCATAGAGGGACTTCTTCAACCTGCAGACCTTGTCCACTGTTTGGTTGGTGCCGAATCCTGGTGGTATCTCCATGTATACCTCCTCCATCAGATCCCCATAAAGAAATGCATTCTTCACATCCAGTTGGTGTAGCTTCCATCCACCATTCGCTGCCAAAGAAATCAGGGTCCTGACAGTACTCATCTTTGCGACTGGTGCAAATGTCTTATCATAGTCGATGCCGTACGTCTGACTGTATTCTTTTGCCACCAGTCGAGCTTTGTAGCGCTCAACTTGTCCATCTGGGTTGCTTCACAGTAAAGACCTATTTGCATCCGACTGCCCTCTTCCCTTCTGGCAGCCTCACCAGCTCCAAGTATGGTTCTTCTCAAGAGCTTCCAACTCCTCGAACATTGCCGCTTTCCACTTTGGATCGTTCTTGGCAACCTGCGAATTGTTAGGTACAGTAATACTATCCAAAGATGCAATAAATGCTCCATGAGAAGAAGAGATATGGTCATAAGAAACAAACTGAGCAAGGTCCCAACCATATCTGTGTGGAGGATTTTTCGTATTGCTGCGAGTGGTCCTTCGTACTGATAATGGTGTGGGTGGAGTAGGGAGGATGATATCACCTGAAGGGGGTGGTGGTAGTGTAGGTGTCTCAGGAGTCGAGACGGACGCAGCAAGGGACGTGGCACTGGCACTGTAGGTACTAGTCCTGCAGTTTGCTTCTCTCTTTTGTTGTAGGTAAGTAACCCCCCCTGAGCCGTAGGCCTAACACCTCTCATCTCCTCCCCCTGTTCCTTTCACCTTTCTGCTCCTCTTCGACCGAGCCTCCATGCCAAACTCCTACTCCTAAATCAGTCACTACTGAGCTTTCCTTCTCTCCTTCTCGCCTCATACTAGCAGTATTAGGCGTGTGATTTGAAGTTCCCTCTTAACGGTAGTATGGTTCATGCTTCCGGAAGTGGACATCCATACTTACAAACTTCTTCTTTTCTACTGGACTCCAGCGCACGTACCCCTTATGAGTCGCCGAGTAGCCAACGAAGATGCACTTGACTGTTCTAGGATTAAGCTTCCCAACTGACGACCTGTTGTCCTTCACAAAGCATATGCACCCGAACACTTTCAGTGGGAGTATCCTACTATTATTGCCTTGCAATATTTCATATAGGGACTTCCATCCCAGGACCTTCGAAGGGATTCTGTTGATTAGTTGAGCTGCTGTCAATACTGTATGTCCCCACAGACTCTGTGGGACATTCATGTCAATCATCATGCTTCTTGCGACCTCCAGAAGATTTCTTCCTTTCTGCTACGCCACTTTGTGCAGGTGTGTATGCACAAGTGGTCTGATGCTGTATCCCGTGTGCTGACAAGTATTCTGCAAGTGTTCTGTTTGTATACTCCGTTCCATTGTTAGACAGTACCTTCACAATTGTCCCCTACTGAGATTGGACATGTTTGTGAAAATCTCGAAAATAATTAGGTACATCACTCTTATTTTTTATCAAGTACAACCAGGTGACACGAGAAGCACAATCAATGAAGGAAACAAAGTACTTATAACCATTCATAGTATTAGTAGCACATGTACCCCAAACATCAGAGTATACTATCTCAAAAACAGAAGAGCTCCTATGACCCGTACCAATATAGGAACTCCTAGTAAGTTTGCCTAACTCACATGCATCACATACTAGTTTCTCTTTATTTGACACTTTTTTATAAATATCGGGAAACAATTTACTTAAAGTGTCAAAGGAGGAATGTCCCAACCTCCTATGATGGAGTAGCAAAGTCCTCGGCCGTCATCTGCAGTCCTCCCATACCAGCCTTCTCTGCCATAGACATCAGTGCTGAGTCCAGTCCTTCTCGATCCAGGTACCACAGTCCCTTATGCCAAGTGCCAGTCCCAAGTCTTCGTCCCGTCTCTTTCTCTTGGAAGATCACCTTAGGGATATCAAAAGAAACAATCATTTAAGTTGAAGGATTATAGAACTAATGGACAATAGACTGCCTGGAAAGGATGGAGCATGTAAAACATTGGATAATTTCACTGAACCTGTATAATTAACAGTACCCTTACTGACCACTGGCTGGAAAGTGCCATCAGCTGTCTGAATGCTGTTTGCTGATGTTAGGTGAGTGTACGATGAGAACTCACTAGCATTCTCCGTCACATGCCGAGATGCTCCCGAGTTGATAATCCAATCTAACGATTTAAGGGAAGCAATGGATGCAAGAGCAAGTGAGTCGTCAGTACCTTCTGATGGATGGACATACATGACGACATTGCCTCAATGAGGTGGATGCCTCCTCCGTTGCGCTCCTCTCGTCTTCATCATTGGATGTTCGCTGCTTCCTCTTGAGCACCTCCAGCATGTCCACCAGTGCCTGATCCTTCTCGGTAAAGGTGCCGCCAGCTCCTCCATCTCCTTCTGCTACCAGCAGGTTTGCCTGATAGCTTCCTCGACCGCTTCGTCGACCTCCACAACCACGGCCACATCCTCCAAAATGTCCTCGTCCACCGAATTGTTTCCGTCCATCACCTGAATCTCCCTCAGGTGGTTTGGTGCAAACATACCGATGGTGACCCATCTCCCCGCAGTTGTAGTACTGCCGATTGTGCTGCCATGCCTCTCCCTTAGGCCCTGTGTCGTCCGAGCTGGTGGCCGTCAATGCTGACTTTGCTTCGGGAGGACCACCTGTCCCCGCCTGTAGTCTGATGCGTGTTTCCTCCTGGATCATGGCTGAGGTAGCCTCCTCAAGAGTGGGAATCTTCGGTTGGACGAGAAGTAGCTGAGCAAATGTTGCAGTCCTTTGAGGAATTTCATCGTCCTCTCCTGTAGACATACCTGTCTCTCTTTACATTTTGGGTCCCTGCAGCTTGCCCGATCTGAGGTGTAGTCGTAATCCAGCCACAGACGCTCCAACTTTGTGGCATACTCCTGCACCGTCCTGTCTCCCTGTACGGTGTCGTCATCTCCCTCTTGATCTGGAAGACCCGTAAGTTGTTTCCCACACCATCATATGTCTGTCTCAATTTCTCCTACACATCTTTCACCATCCCAATGTCGTCAACAATGGCGGCAATAGACTGAACTAAGGAGTTGAGAAGCCAGATGTAGATCACCATATGAGTGGACTTCCACTCGTCATGTTCCGTCGAGCCCTCGTCCAGTTCCGTCTTCCTGCCCGACAGGAACCCCTCCAGGTTCTTTCCTGCGAGGGTTCGCCTTACCCGCCGTGACCAACTCAGATAGGTAGATGGAGGAAAGCTCCAGCCTTGTCGACTTTTGGCTCTCACCATCCGACATCTTCATTAACTTCATCAACGTCGCAACCTTCGCATGATCTATCTTCTTGATGATTATCTTCATCGATCCTCCTCTTCGATGATCACGTCACGCTTATTCTCGTCGTCCACTTCTAGATCTGAACATGTATTTCCATCAGATCTAGGCCTTCAATGTCAACTGTCGGAACAAGTCGAACGACAGTGACACGAGTGCCGTCGTGTGCTTCAGTGTCGGCAACAGCCGCAGGAGCCGTGCACGCCTTGGGAGTGGGAGGCGCCCGGTGCGCGTGCAACAGCACCGCAGCAGCAGCAGCCGCGGGGCGGGCCGCGGGGTTCTCTGGCCGCGCGCACGGGATAGGGGGTAGCGGCTAGGGTTAGGGTTTGGAGGGGGGTCGGTTGGTGGCGGCTAGGGTTAGGGTTTGTGAAATTTTGGCTTTGATACCATGTTGTAATTTCTTGATATATTATTAATAGTCTTCTTGGCTTTATATAGCCTTACGGTTATTACAATGATGGAATATACTGTGGATATCCTGTAGCATATTCTGGCATACCAAATATGTCATATGATATTCCAATCTACTAAATATGACATCCAACATACTAAATATTCCAACACCCCAAAATCAAAATTTAGAAATCAATTTAGGCATGAATAAGAATCAAACTTTAGGTGAAATGAAGAACCTTGAAATAATCCAAATCACTAGAGCATGATCAAATATGAAAATATTGTGATTTGGCATGATTAGGAATAATCAAATTCATAGTCATTTACGCACAATTAAGTCATGTTAGCACGATAAGGACAAAATTGAAAATTAGTCAAACTGTATAGTCACGATACGCACGACTTAAGAATAGATTCAGAATATAATCGAAATCATACATGTAGGATGGAGTTTATCATCTTTAGGAATGATATAGTCGTGATAGAGTCAAAATCGTTAATTATGCTCCAGTCGAAATGATCAGAATTTAAGTGTAGAATGATAGGCACAGCACAATTAAAGTCATAATTAAAGTCATATTGAAGATCAAAGCTTAGACACGATTAAGAATAAAGTCATGATTTAGATTTAGTCATGATTAAGATATGATCAAAGCCTAGTCACGAGTAATAATATAAATGAGATCTAGGCACGATCAGAATTAAAATCATTCGAGTATGATCAACAATCAAAATTTGGTATGATTAAGATTATAATCAAAATCATTTAGTCACAATCAAATAGAGTCAAAATATTGAAAATCAAAGAATGTTTTCAAGGTAGGGAAAGTCGAGTCACTCCTACAAGGATAGGAAAATAAAAAGATAAGATTGTATAGGGGAAAGACGAGGTAATCATCATACTCTACTCTTCCTTCTACCACCAATACTGATACTCAAGGACACAAACCTATTTGTAAGTTACCAACTAATACACTATCCAAGGAATCTCAAAATTTGATAAAATGAAGCTCTATAAGGAACTTGACTAGAGGAACTAAGGATATCCCTATTCCTGAGCTAGGGAAGATGATAGAAACAAGTTCTATAATAACAGAAATGAAATGATAGAGATGATATGTCAAGAACTAATTTCAAGATATAATTTGATAATCATATACGTCTATCCATAATCATGTTGTCCAGAATCTTCGCCACGCCAATAAGCATAGCTGCGAACAACGATAGAGTCCATAGCTAAGGTATATACCTCTATAATCATGTTATCTAGAATTTTCGCTACACCAACCGGTATGGCTGCGAGAAACTCTAAATTCCATAACTATGATAAGTATATCCAAAATCAGGCTCTATGTCCTTGTCATGCTAGCTAGTATGGTTGCGATAAACTCTTGAATCCATAACTAATGCAGACATTTACCTTTCTTACTGTCCTCATCAAATATTTTATCAGAATATACCTTAATTTAATTCATAGAATTCATCTCGATACAAAATCAAAGTCAACGACGAACACCAGGAATCAAATTCAACAACGAATTAAGGAAGAGTAAATGGAAACAACTGGAAAAGGATTTTCAAGATGAGATTCTCAGGGGTCGTCCCAGGAATCTCTCAGGGAATCCTAATTTGTGATCGAGTATTCTCTTATCCCAATATCCTATTTCCTATCCTATCACAGGCTCGCAGCAGAAACCTACGTACTACCACGACATCGCACTAATTGCGAAGACGGGACCTACATGGGCTACCGTAAAAACGTGTCACGACCCGCTCTCGGAAGTTCGGGCACGAGTGCGTGGAAGCACGTCCAGCCTGTGCCGCAGAGTCCGCCACAATAAGCTGTCTAATCCTCAAGTATATCCAATCCAACAACATAATTTAAATCCAAATTCTAACTCAATCACAATTGCTAACAGGTAGATATGATATAGAAATAACAAGTCAACAAAAGGCAAATACAGAATCCCAGAATAGAGTACAATTCAGCAAATGTTCTGGCAAAATAATTCTAATCAACAGAAAATAAATGCTATCTAAACTAAACAACCTCCAGTGGTAAGTCTGCTACATCATCCTCTGCATATCATGATCTATCTCAAGTGTGCCATAGTGAGTGGAACACCAGTCCTCTAAGTCATCACCTAAAATGTTATTATCCAGTCAATATTGGAGCAAGTACATACTTTTGAAATACTACTCATAACATGATGGAAATCTATATAATATGAAATAGATAGAAAATGCAGAGAAATATATATCGTACTATAGTCATGGTAAGATAGATAAACAGGTAAAATAGGAGAATCCTGGCAGGAGATATCATGGCATGTGACAAAATCAATATGAAATGCATTAGTCATATTTACACTAAGTGTGTTCGAAATACCATGTTCGTCGTTCTATATGTGATCGGCTGAGGGATCTACATGGTACGGCTCAATCATACGTGAAGTGTATGATTAGCTATTAGGCACGGTCAGGCTCAATCATATGTGTAAGGTATGATTAGCTATCAGGCACAGAACACGGAGTATGGGGTTTTGATTACATATATACTAAAGTATTTTGTGTCCAACTAGTAATCATGGATTCAATGTACAACACGAAATATGATCAAGGTAAACACGGTAGACATGGAAACACAGTAAACATGAAATAGAATCCATAACACTAATCTCGTGTGAAAATCGTGACAATAATCATGGCATGCACATCTAGATCGTGAAATACAGTAACTATTATGAAATGAAAACAATCGTTGTAAGGACTTGCCTCGGATATCTGACTTCGACGTGCGCGACACGAACGTGTCGACACGGAAAATATCATAGTCTAAAATCTAGTAATAATCCCAAGATCATATCATCCCAAGTAAGTCGTCGAAGATCATAACGTCCAATAATCCAAGATTGTCCAAGATCGTATCCGTCATCCAAATATCCCAATAGCATTCATAATCCCGTTGATTGATATGATTTATCAGAGGCACAGGTGGAAACGCACGATTAGTGATTTGACCAAACAAATCGAAGCAGAAAAGTCGTAAAGAATAAGCCATGGAATGACTTAGGTTATCTAAAAAAATTGATAAATCTATTATTAAATATATATATGTATACTCTTAGAAAATAATAGTAGTATCTAGGAAAAGGCTAATAATATTTGTTCAAAATATTATAATTCTCTAAAACTTATTTAGAAACCATTTTGGAAATATTTATAAATATAGATATAAATGCTTTCAATATATTCTAATTATACTAAACCCTGTATAATTCATTTAAGCATATTTATATAGTTGGAAACATTTTAGAAATCTACTATATATATATATATATTTTTTTTTGGAAAAACTGTGAATTTTATTTCAAAGGAAAAGCCATAATCTTACAACATACAAACAGAGTGGGACTCCCACTCATCACTCATCAATTCTCCATAGCATTTACATCAAACTCGATGTTATGGAGAATGTCAACCGGAGGGGTGACCCGCCCCTCAAAGATCCGACGGTTTCGCTCCCGCCATATATAGTATGTGGGCTCCAAACAGAATAAAAAATATATTAAGAGTCCCAAGCCCAATAACAACTTACATATACTAATTACAGGTTATGGGCTCTGGGCCCATAAACCCAACAATAATAAATCAAAGTTCCAAAACATTTAAATTTAATATCAACTGGACTTGAAGCCCATCCCTATCAATGGTTATAGCCCTAATCTCTACAGAGTAAGAGAGAGAAGAAGCAAAGGCTTCTCTTCTGGAGAAAAATAAAGGAAGAAGAAGAGAAGGAGTTAGAGTGAAGAAGGAGAAGAAGAGGTCGAGAGGGAGAATCGAAGGGCTCGCCACCAGTGGCGCACGGAGGCGGCGCTCCGGAGACAACGAGGCGCAGCATTGGCGCACGGAGGCGGCGCTCCGGAGACAACGAGGCGCAGCATCGGCGCACGAGGTCGCGGAGATGGCGGCGCTCCGCTGGATCTGACGACGAGGGCTTATGAAGCTCAGCGGAGGAGCGGATCTCAGGCAGGTGAGTTCGTGTGGCCGGGCGGGTGAGTCGCACGGCGGGGTGGCTGTGCTGATGGTGTGGGTCGGAAACGTGCGATGGTGGTAGTGGAGAGATGGGTCGGGGAGAGGAGCTCAGGGTGGCGGAGGTGTCGAGGTGGTATGTCTGGGGTTAGGTACAATAGTGGTGTTTGGGGCTGGGGCTGGAGCTGGAGCTGTGTGAAGTGGTGGGTTAGCCGAGGAGAGGTGGAGGCGGTAGTTTGGGCGTTGGTCATGGAAGTGATGGTGAGGCTGTGGCTTCGTTTAGTGGTGGTTGGCGTAGGTGATGACGGTGGCAGGCAGGGTGTTGGGGTGGTGGCGTGCTCCGGGGTTTGGTGAAGAATGGTCGAGATGGTTGGAAGCTGGGAGGAGTCGGTGGCCGGAGTAGAGAGGCAGTGACTGGGATGGTGGTAACGTCCCTGGGTGGTGGCAGCATGGCTACGGTGGGGCGGCCGGATGAGGCGAAGGAGGAAGTTCAGGATGGGTGGTGCTGCTGGAGTTGGTGTGATGCGGCTCCGGTGGTTGGTCGGGACAGGCCGGGGTCGCGGTGGTCCGGTGAACGTGCAGTAGGACTGACGACTAGGCAGAGTTGTGTGAACAGGAGAGAGAGAGAGTGTAGAAAATTGTAATAAAATATTGGAAAATATTTTAATAGGAAAGAATTGGAGTACTCTCCAAGCCATGATCGCAGATTTGTAATATGTAATAGATCTCGGAGTGATTAGTGCAAAGTTAACTAACCACTAACTAACTGACAACTAATTGCTATCGAACATTGTAATTAATAATAAATTACAACTATTAATTAATCTAAGTCCAAAGCCCACTACTTAGTACAAAAGTATTAGGAATACAATATTAGCTAGTAGTCCACAATCCAAGTCCAAGACTTGGTAGGCTAATAGGCTAGGCTAGCCCACAATCCAAGCCCAAGGCTTGGTAGGCTCAGAAGGATTTAATAAAGTAATTTTGAGAATATGATTAACTAATTATTAATAAATATTACAATTGGAATAATTTCACAAGTAATTTTAAAAATATTTTTTTTATAAATTCCAAAAATTATGATATTGATTCCCAAAAATAAAATTTCCAAATTAGGTAGTTACACATATCGACTCGTTCTACCGATGCAACAAATATTTTGCGACGGGCTACACCGACGCATTACGTAAATTTTTAAACATATGCGGCAAGACACACAAGTATTTAGACTTATTGTATGAAACATCTAGTGTAGCATTGAGCAGATCTATGAGCCATGCGATTGCGAAAACAACTTAAGGCCAACTGATTTTGATAGCGGAATAACTCAGGGTCAAAGAGATTCGTTCAAGGTCCAAATGATAGAACCGCTCTGATACAACTTTGTTACGTTCCGATCCAAGAAATCGCTCGTCCTCGCATCGATTTTACCCGAATCGATCGTCCTCGCAAGGGCGTGATGACGCACGAGTCTGGAGTTGCACTCGTGCAAGGCAAGATGGCAGATTCTCAAAATGGTTCTCAATTCAATACATAAGTAGCGGAAGAAGGGTGGAGAACCATCAGAGTATGTAAAAGAATCACTTTTATTAATTTAACAGCTGAATACAAAGGCTATGAATAACCCTAATTAATATGCCAAATAGGCATACAACACTCATGATCTCTCTTGCTCACAAATGATTTCTTTGTTCCATACATCATGTCTTTTATAGCACATTCAATGACCCTCGGTCGAAACATCTTCATGTTGCATGCCGAGCTGCAGTGCGGTTGCACCCCTTGAAACACTAAAGAACTCCAGCCTCAGCGCGTCCAAGCGAAGCTCCGCCACGAGAAAACCATTTCCTGAACCTGCAAGCAATCTAGTGGGGGATCAGTACTAATCCTCTCGCGTACTAATGAGACCCATCCGCCTAAACCAACACTAAGTATTTTAGTGAAGGAAGCATCTTATTTGGTGATCTTTCTATTATTATCTTAGGATCAGTTTCATGGCATATATCAAAAGCAGTAAAGCATGTATTCAATATCAACAACAATTGAAACACAATGTGTCAAGTACTGTGTCCCTGCAGGACACTGTTAGCCACATAATATTCATTAACATAGTGATCGTACACATCTTCGCATCGTCCAAACATCCAAGCCAACAACCAACAACGTTACAAAACATAAGGGTTCAGGATCTATCCGTGCACCCGATTCTAATCTCAGCCCACCGGCCCTATCTATATGAAAGGTCATGACATATCGAACCATAATTGACTGTATCTCAGTGTAAGTCGGCGATCACTCCCTGTACGGATTGCTAGTCCTGTATCCGAAGGATCCTAAACTTACTAGTATTGTGGCTTATCACATCAGTGGCCTGTTGTAATCCGTTCTAATGAAGTGCACCATAAATACCAATCTCAATTCCCTCCTAGGTCGAATGATCCCGGTGCCCCGGCATAAACTTGTTCGAGAGATACCAAAAACCCGTACACAGGTTATCCAAGTCCATTGACCATGCAATACGTGCAAAAGGATTATAACCATATCAATCACAAGTAAAATCTCAAGTCTGAACTCATCATTCACCTCGACTCGTGTTAACATTATTCTATTTCAAGTTCCATCGGCACTATGCTCCAACACATCTATATTGATGCACAATGCCGCGAACGGCGACTCGTTGGTCCCAAACACATCCGTAGCAATACGCAACATCAACTAAATCAAACTATTCTCAAGTCATTCGCATAATAGTAGTTCCGTGACAATTGTGCAACAATTGCATGCTTACGGGCGAAGCATACCTTTCAAAGTTTCGACTGTTCTGTGGCGTTGCGCCACAAATTGTCCACTTCGCTTATGCAATCCATACGCATAGTCTCCGTGCACAGATGCATGCTTGACGTCGCCATTCAATATTCTAGGCCTCGTGTTCAATATTTCTGAGTCGTGCACTTGATGCACTCCTCGATATTGCCTTTTCAGTGTTCGACCATTAATGTCCTATCGCGATCCGTGCACTTGGTGCACGTCGCCTCAGTTGTTTATTGTTAAATGTTCTATCTTAGTGTTCGACACACACTACGACTTTATACTCATTTGAGCCACGCCTGTGGACTCCTCGAGGATATCACGCATACAAGGTACATTTTATTAGGCATGAAGGAGTAGGAGAGAAGGGTCTGAACCCACCTACCTTAAGCCAATCTGCCCATTGCTTTGTCGAGTCGATACGGCCCGACACCTTAACTTCGTTGCATGATCATCTTGTCCGAGCTAACCATGCGGGCACTTCGTGCTCCTTCGTACTCATCCACAAGGTTCTAAACGGCGATAGGCGGGTTTGCAGCGGAGAGAGTCCGCCTACCGCCTAGGCGGTCGATACATTTTGAACATTTTTTTACTTTTTACCACTGGTTTTTGCATAATATGCATATTTTAAGGGTGTTTCATGCATAACTTTTTTGTAGAACGAAGATTATAAAAGTTTAGTTTTGTAAAAGTGAACCATAAGCCATAATACTTACAAAATTTTTTTGGCCAAAATATCTTGTTAGGTATTACTCTGCCTAGGTGCCTGCCTACGCCGCCTCACCTCTGCATATGCCGCCAACCCACGCCACCGTCTAGCGAAAAGCGGTGCGGAGAGAGACTGCCTACCGCCTAGACGGCCGCTATTTAGAACACTGCTCATCCACTGATTCAGTCTATTGCCTACGCATCGGCTCGTTGCAAGAGACTTTGCACGATATCTGCACGTAAAACCAACTCAATCAATACTTCTTCGAATGTAATCATACTTCCTCGAATCAAACTTATACCTCATTGAACCAACCGACTCAGTGTAATGCACCGTGCGATGCGGGGCATTACATTCTGTAGGAGATGAGATAAAGCGAGGAGCCTAGTAGGGGTCAGGTTGGGCTAGGGTCTTGTCCTGTTGGGTAGGGTCGAGTTTGCTACATCAAACCACATAGTATACATAACCACCCTTAAAGCTCCATGATCCCGCAACAACTGGCTTTGGTTCAGTTATTGGGGCTACCTCACATGCTAAAAAAATAATAAGTTGATGTTACACGCTTCTTGCTTGACGAAGGCACGTGTAACTGGATGATGGAACGAAGACGATGAAGAAGAAGCCGTCTGGTCTTGTGACCTGTCGACCTTGGTGTTGCGCCTTATCGCAGGCGCGGACGCTTATCAGATCGGGAGAAGTACCGTCTATTTCTTTGATTAAACTTTTCTTTGATAATCTTCTCAAGGGAATTCTCACCTCTATATATAGATAGAGAATGACTACAATTGCTAACCATAATTTGTTGGAAAGGAAACAAATTAATTACTAATAATATATTTTCTTGAAAGAGAAGATATTTATTAGCAATATCTTCTTTGAAAGGAAACTAATTATTGCTAATGTTATTAATAGTATTGTCAAGTAGTGCCACCGGCTAGGTCTGGGCAACCCTAGCCGGGTATTGTGTGTCTTTCTTCTCGGCCGGTCCATGTGAGTAACGGGTAAAGGTTCGTCCGAACCGACCCGTAACAATACTCCCTTCCTTCAAATCCAGCGCGTCCTCGCGCTGGAAGCCGGGATGAAGGTGCTCGAAGGTGTCATGTTGGACCTATGTAGCATCGTCAGCGGTTTCTTTCGCCCAGCGAACCAAGTACTCGCATTTGTCAGCAACCATCCGAGTATCAAGTATTTCCGCCGGGATCGGATGTTCGCTTTGTGTGAGGTCGGTGGGTAAGACTGGTACTACCATCGGTGGTGGACCACGGAATGGCTTCAGCAAGGAGACATGGAAGACGTTGTGGAGGTGGGTCTGGAGAGGTGGTTTGTCGCCGGTATGGATGACCGTGACCGTGAGGGCCTGATCATCGTGACGGGAGGCCCGAGAACAGGATGTCGCGGTCTTGGAAGGTGAAGCGCATGGTGAGATGCCGGAAGTTCCATCCGATCTCGCCCAGTGTCTTGAGCCATTCGACGCCTAAAATGATGTCAAAATGATCGAAAGGGATGACCATGAAGGGGGCTGCGAAGGCATAGTCTGCCACTGTAAAGGTTAGTATGCCGAGCTCCCTGAAGCAAGGCAGCTCCTTTATGTTTGCAACCTGGACCGTTCTTGCTGCACCTGGTGTCGTGCGCAAGCTAAGTCGTTGCACAGCATAGCAACTAACAAAGTTGTGAGTGCTTTCCGAATCAACTAAGCAAAGAAGTATCACCCCGTGGATCTGAATGAGAAGCCGCATTGTCCCCCCTTTATGGTCATGGACGGCTAAGGCGGAGATTAACGGTCGGCCGTCCTCGTTGAACTCGTCCCCTAAGAAATCGACCTCTTCAGCTTCCGGTACCTCGAAATAAAAAAGATACTTACAGCGGTGCCCGGGCGAGAAGGTCTCGTCGCAGTTGAAGCAGAGTCCCTTCGCTTTGCGCTCGGCCATCTCAGCTGCGTTGAGTCGACGGAGAACCGGTCTGGACGCCTACGAGCCAGCGAAAGTGGCCTGGATGGCCGTCCCTGGGGTGCCGGCCGGCCCTGTCGCAGAGAGCCTGGGGCATGGGACCCGCCGCTAGAGGCCAGTTTGCTGAAAGAGGGGCCCGGGAGGGCCGGTCTCTACTGGGATGCTGTGTAGCGCGCGGACGGGAATAGCTCACCGCGATTGAGGCTTCTGAAAACGGCTAGTGTGCCACCTTACGTCCACCTATGCTCCGCATCGTGCGCGCACCACATGGCCTGTGCGAGAGTTAATGGCCGATCGCGGTGCACATCCTGGTCCATGGTTGTCGTCAAGCCGGAGATGTAGATGTCGATCTCTTCGTCACTGGACAGACGCAGAACTCGAGACAACAGAGAATGAAATTCTCGGTTGAAGTCTGCGACTGTGCCAGTCTGCTTGAGGAATATGAGATCTCCCGACGCCCGCGATGCGTGGGAATGCTGAATCGGATAAGAAGCTCGTCATAGAACTGCTTCCAGTCAATCCAGCCTACCCGTCGTTGCCACCCGTCGAGCCAAGACTGAGCCTCGCCTTCAAGTTTGAGTTCCACCCAAGGATCAAAGTATCGGCCGATACCGATACGTATCGGCCGTATCGGATCGGATTTGGCCTAGGCCGATCCGATACCGACCAAAAATATCGGCATCGGCCGATCCAGTAGAAAAAATTATGGTATCGGCCCGTATCGGACCGATACGGGCCGATACTTGCCGATACGGACCGAAACTTGCCGATACTGGCCGATACGGGCCGATACTGGCCGATACGGGCCGATACTGGTCGATACGAGAATTCAAAATACCAGAAAATATCAAAAACGAATTTTACCCCTGCCAAAAACATACTTTCGAAACAAAAAAAAGGGTAAAGAAAGATTCTTCACGTCAAATCTAGGAATCAGTAATGAAAATTGGTAACGTTTGCAATAAAATCTCTAGAAATAGATGAAAAATCATTTGCAAATTACATCTAACAACACTAAAGACAGAAAATTATTCAGATTATAATATACTATTTAACAATATTATATACCATTTAACAATTAATATTATTGCAATATTTTTTTATTGGATATATATACTATTTAACAATATTTATTATTGTACACTATTTAATGTATAATTCAATTATACTTGAAAAACATAGAAAATACTTAAATAGTGCTTAAATATGTAAATTATTTTTTCCCTATTTTATTAATAATTATTTAATATCGTCGATACAACCGATACCAAAAAATCCGATACTCCGATCCGGTACCGTCGATACAGCCGATACTACCGATACCGATACTCTTAGAAACTGTCCGATACCGATCCCGATCCCGATACTTTGAACCTTGGTTCCACCATCAGGACTCGCTCATCCTCAGGAATGCGGTAGAGTTCGCAGAACCGCTCGCAATGACGCACCCAAAGTAAAGGATCGCTGGTGCCGTCGTAAGGTTGCAAGTCGAGACGTGGAAAGCGCGATAGCCAGCGTTCTTCGCCGATGTCGTCTCGGTCTCCACGATGCTCGGCCCCCCGTAGAAGTGGCGAGGGTCGGGCAGATGGCGGTATCTTTCGTTGTCGCGGAAAGGGTCGCGGTAGTAGTCGTGGTGGGAAGGAGCCCCGCGCAGGGGTTCGTCATAATGAACTCCTCGCGGGGGGGGGGGGGGATGGTGGGGTCGTGGTAGGGTGGAGGAAGGACCCGGGGGGTCTGTCGATCCGCGGGGGGCTGTCGTAGCGGTGGAGGGCCCGCGGGTGGCTGTCAGGCCTAAGGGGGGCCTGTCGTCGGCGTGCGGGTGTCCCCACTGTAGGCTGCCGCTGCTGTGCAGGCCTGCAGGGGGGTGGGGTACCACGGTCGGTTGTGGTGGTTGTCGAGTTCGCGAGCAACGCATTGATTTTTGCGACGAGGTTGGCGATGGAGGTGTTGATGGAGGCGTATGTTGCCGCGGTACTCTCGTCCTAGGCGTCGAGACTACTGCGGATGCCGTCGACAGTGGCCTCGAGTCGAAGGAGGCGTTCGTCGTTGGATGGTGGTGTAGACGCCATGAGGTCGGAAGGATCGATCGGCTCTAATACCAATTTGTTACGCGCTTATTCTTGCTTGGCGTAGGCACGCGTAACTGGACGATGGAACGAAGACGATGAAGAAGAAGCCATCTGGTCTTGTGACCTACCGACCTTGGTGTTGCACCTTATCGCAGGCTTGGACGCTTCTCAGATCGGGAGAAATACCGTCTATTTCTTTGATTAAACTTTTCTTTGATAAACTTTTCAAGAGAATTTCCATCTCTATATATAGATAGATGATGGCTACAATTGCTAACCATAATCTGTTGGAAAGGAAACTCATTAATTACTAATAATATCTTTTCTTGAAAGGGAAGATATTTATTAACAATATCTTCTTTGAAAGGAAACTAATTATTGCTAATATTATTAATAATATTGCCAAGTAGTGCCACCAGCTAGGTCTGGACAACCCTAGCTGGATCTTGTGTCTTTCTTCTTGGTTGGTCATGTGAGTAACGGGTAAAGGTTCGCCCGAACCGACCCGTAACAGTTGCCCTCACTTAAAGACAAAATATCAAATTCAATACAGAGAACGGAATCATATTCAACAGACGAGGGCTGCTCAAGAAACGCAAATTGTGGGTAGTTTGGGCAATCTAACAATTATAAATATCACAAAGAGAAGGGAATATATAATAGTCACTTCTCATGATAGGAGTCCCATTCCCTCCTGTTGTTGGATATGATGCCCAAGGGAATTCTCTGTTCCCAGGCATTCTGAATTAGGCTTATGCCAAACACGATGGATGGTAATATCAAATTCCCATCCATGTTACCTCCTAATAAACACAACCTTAAGGTATTATTAATTTAAGCAACTATTCCAAAATGCTTTACATTATCAGGACTAATACATACTACTCATTCAGAATCTACTATTGCAAAATGTGAACAGAACGATTTGATACTATCCTCTCTTGGTCTTCAGTTAAATTTATCATTTCTATTCTACTATACAAGCTTCAGCCATTCATAATACTATTATTTATCGTATGCACATGCATGTTTTGAAGTAGTTATAAGAGGTCTTATTGCTAAAAAATGTGTGTGGTGCATTGAAGAAATGGGGGAATGTGTATGCATGATGAAGCTGCTACTCACTATGTCGACATGATTGATCAGACGACCCTCGGCCATCGATTTATCAAGCAGGAGTTTGGTCAGATTCCAAGGATCGGTTGGCAGATTGATCCTTTTGGACACTCTGCAGTACAGGCTTACTTGCTTGGGGCTGAGGTATCTATTTTACCTTGTTACGGATGTTTTTGTGCTCTGTCACAAGTAACTGTCAACAAATAACTAGTTTACCACCCTCAGCTAAAAAGTTAGATATCTGTACTAAGTACCAATCCTGTATTCTTTTATAAATGGTTTCATTGGAAAAGAAGTTTAGAGCTTTACATCCTGTGATGCTAATGCACTTATCGTCTTTGGTTAAAACTTTGGAAGGACTACGCCTTAGAAAGGTAATGAGGGCCGATAGGTCTATTAGTGGTGAAAATGAAATACTACTTGATAAAAGAACAAGTGGGGTCGTTTGATTTGTTGGTGAGAAGTCACCAAATTTATAATATCTCATCAATAGATGTTTTATGACAGGTGTCGCCTTCTGTGTGTGTGTGTGCGTATAGGACTTGCCTTCTGTGTATGTGTCTTTTTTTTTTTTGGTGGGGGTGGGGTTTGCAGGCACATATATGTACCGACCTTTTTTTTTTTCCCCCTGATCCCTGTGAGGATTCATGATCTAAACCATCTAAACTGTCCACAAACAAATTAAATGTTTTCACATATTTTATAAGTTCATTAAATACAATAATGAACATTATTATGTTCAATTTTGTGCCTGCTTGATGAATGAGTAAAACTTGTCATGAATGCTTTGAAGTCTATTAATTTATTTTTCTGTGGTTTAGATGATGCAGATCGAGTCCATTTGTATAGATTCTCGATTTGGGTAATGAGATTATGAGTGGAAGTTTTGCACTTCCGAAACTTCTTAAACTAGGCCAGCTACTGTCATATACACACATAGATGTATGTGTTATTTCTAAATCCCGAGGGATTTATTTTTACACTCTAATGATATCTACTTCGTATGTTTAGGGATATATAGTTCTTGATTGCTATGAGAGACATATTTCACTCATCTGCACGATTGCAAAAGTTTTGAGACAGACAATTTGCAGGTTGGATTTGATGCTCTTTACTTCTTCCGAATTGATTACCAAAATCGTGATAAACGAAAAGACACAAAACACCTTGAAGTTGTATGGCGTGGTTCTAAAACCTTTGGTTCTTCTGCTGATGTGAGTGATGATTTTCTTCATCCTTCTAGTTCACCAAGCAAATTTATCTTGCTACACAGCCAATCGTTAGAACTGGCCTGTAGTTTCACTGATCCGAGATATTTTGAGGGGCGTTCTGAATAAGTTTTCTTGTTTTCAGATCTTCACAGGCATATTTCCCAAAAACTATGAACCTCCCCCTGGTGGTTTTTACTTTGAAATTAATGACGTCTCCCCTGTTGTTCAGGTATTGTTTTTGACATGACACTTTTAAGTAGATATATAGTGGAACTTAGCTTTGTGTTTGTTGTGAGTGAAGGACGACCCCCTATTATTTGATTATAATGTTGAAGAGAGAGTGAATGACTTTGTTGCTGCAGCTGTATCTCAGGTAAACAGATTGTTCTTTGTTTGTGCAACATGGACATATTGTTTCTATCCATATCATTTCATTCCTACCTTTAGGTATTCATAACCTGCCCCAAGGCTATATTCTTTGTTTGGGGGGGGGGGGGGGGGGGGGGGGGGGGGGGGGGGGGCATTATTAAAAGTTTAAAACTTAAGTTGCTTAGAGTATCTTTCTCATGTATTCCTCTTTTGATGACATCACAGTGACTGGAATTCTCATGCATGCCAAAAGCATTGGCTTAACATGTGTGATTTATCTTTTTGTGATTTATGGTATTCATCCTTTAAATGGAAGAAACTGTGTTGTTTCAGGCGAACATTACCAGAAAAAATCACATTATGTTCACCATGGGAACCGATTTTAAGTATCAATATGCAGAGTCATGGTTTAGGCAGCTGGATAAGTTTATTCATTATGTGAACAAGGTTAGTTTTCCTGCATTTTTCCTGAAAAGAATATTAATTTGCATTCTCAGCTTGTTCCAGATTTTTCCGTTTTTCTTGTTTCTTTTATAAAAAAATCTATCAATTCTTTAATAAGTGTTTCCCTTTCTTTAGGATGGGCGAGTTAATGCTCTGTATTCTACCCCATCCATCTATACGGATGCAAAGCATACAACAAGTGAATCATGGCCTCTGAAGACCGACGACTTCTTCCCGTGAGTTGAAAAATGTGAAGTTGTATGACCTATCTGGGTTCTCTTGGCATCTGTTATAGACTCGTAACAGTTGTTTCTTAAATTGCTAGGTATGCTGATCAGGCAAATGCATATTGGACAGGATACTTCACAAGTAGACCTGCCTTGAAAGGCTATGTAAGATTGTTGAGTGGTTACTATCTGGTAAGTGCTTGCTTGGTTTTAACAATGTGATGAGTTGAATATCTGATAGTCATTCTACATTACCCATCTATAATCTATTTTCAGTAATAAATCTTCCAATTTATGAGCAGGCAGCTAGGCAATTGGAATTCTTCATAGGAAGAAGTAGTGTGGGGCCCACAACAGACAGTTTGGCTGATGCTTTAGCAGTTGCTCAACACCACGATGCAGTCACTGGAACTGAGAAACAACATGTGGCTGATGATTATGCTAAACGATTATACAGAGGTTATGCAGAGGTGAATACTATTGCAGTCCATCAAGATTATATCTTACTTCCATGAAGCCCGTTCATCAATAAATGCCTGCACATTTTTATTCCTTGCAGGCTGAAAGTTTGGTCAAACTTTCACTCGCTTGCTTGACAGAGTCAGCCTCCATATCTGGCTGCGACAGTCCAAAAACAAAGTTTGAACAGGTACAAAATAGAAAGCTACTATTACTTCTCTCGATAATTCTGTTAGACAATGGTTATCCTGTCCAATTATGTTATCTTTTCAACTATTGATTTTTCTGACAACTTTAGTTAGATTACTGTCTCCAGAGTTCTGGTTGACTTTGCCATATAAAGAAATAATGGTATTGGCTACATACTATAGCCTCCATGGCTCTTTCTCAGTTGTTTGATAGTTTGCATGCATGCTTTGCCACTGATGGAGAGACGGCTGTATATTCTGTGAGGAGGGAGAACATTTTGATGCAAAGTTACATAACAGAAACTGAAGTGGACTATAATGGATGGACAAAAAGGCAAAAATCCAGAAGCGAATGTAATGCTTTTCGTTATTATTAATCTTAGAACTTGTGGCTTACCCTAACATTTGTCATTCGGGCCCAAGTAAGTACTTGTAAGTACTTCCAATGGACTGTGTGCTCCGTTTGTGTGTGGGCATGTTATGCTCATGTGTCCACGTATGCACATGATTGATACAATTTCATACTTGCAGTCTTCAAAATCAGAGCTTACACTGTATTACCGTAAATTTATGTCATTTACTAACTTAAAATCCATGACATTGTTCTATGACTACAATTGGATAAATGCCTACGATTTTGGTGTTGGTGTTGGTGTTGGGGAATAAGACTAGAGTTAGGGTCTTGAGAGGCTGGGAATAGGTTTGGTGAAAGGTTGAAGAGTTAGGGATTAGGAAATCCCTGGTCTGATACTATGTAGAAGAACAAAGAGTATGTGCTGCTTTATTGAGGGGGTATGTACCTCCATTTATATGATGGGGATTGAGATTTCCCATATTACATTGCCACCATGTGGGACTAAAAGAGAATGCCTAATAAAGAAATAGAAAGAGATGCATAATGCTCTCTTACAATAACTATTACTAAACATACTTTCCCTCTATGATAGAAAGGACTGTTGGAATATCCTATTGATATTTTTGGTATGTTGGAATATGTGTTGAAATATCCTATTAGTATATTTGGTATGTTGGAATATGCTATAGGATATTCCTATAGAGAGTTAATGTAATGAGAATATGCCATAGGATATTCCTATAGAGAGTTAATGTAATGACGAGGTTGTAAGGCTATAAATAGCCAAGAGATTATCAATGAAATATAACAACTATTTTCTACATGGTATCAGAGCCACCTTTCCACAAACCCTAACCTTTTCCCTCTTCTCTCTCTCTCTCTGCCACCAAACCCTAACCTGCGCACAGTAGCCCCCCCTTCCCGTGCTTGCTCTACTGCTGCATGCTGCTGCGGCGGCGGCTGCTGCTGCTACTACTACCCGCTGTGGTACGCGCACCGGCCGACCCTCCTACGTGCGCGCCGCCCCCTCCTACCATACGTAACAACGCCGTTGTTGTCGTTGTTCGAATCATTCCGAAAGAGGATAGCGATGCCTAGATCTGATAAAAATAGACATATTCGGATCTAGGAGCGGACGACAAGGACGAGCGTGAGTCGTAGAGCGGACGTGATGTGATCGGAGAGGAGAAGCATCGATGGAGGAGTTCATCAAGAAGCTGGATCCTGCAGAGGTTGCGACGTTGATGAAGTTGATGAAGATGTCGGCTGGTGAGAGCACGACACGAATGTCGCCGAAGTTGGAGCTTCCCTCCATCGATCTGAAGCTTGATGGACCGACTACCTACCTGAGTTGGCCACGACGGGGAAGGAGAACCCTTGCAGAGAAGACAGAGCCGAATGAGGGCTCGATAGGACGAAGAGCACCGTCAGGACCTAAGGGAGAGCCCCGGCAGTGCTACAACTGCGGGGAGGTGGGTCATCTGAGGTATGCTTGCACCAAACCACCCAAGGAAGATTCAGGCGGTAGACGTGGACAGTTTGGAGGATGTGACCGTGGATGTAGGGGTCAACGGGGCGGTCGAGGAGGTTGTCGGGCGAACCTGCTGGTAGCAGAAGATGAGGAGACAACTGACGATGCCTATACTGAGGATCAGGCCTGCAGGACATGTTGGAAGTACTCAGGAGGAGGCAGAGAGCGTCGAGCAATGGAGACAGGAGGAGTAGGACCGGGGAGGCATCCACCTCATTCTTCGCCAGAGGCAACGCTGTCATGTATGCCCATCCGTCGACGAAAGGCACTGACGATTCGCTCGCCCTTGCATCTATGTCTTCCCTCAGATCGTCGGATTGGATTATCGATTCGGGTGCGTCTCGACACGTGACTGGGAATGCTAGTGAGTTTTCTTCCTACATTCACCTAGCATCGGCGGACAGCATTCAAACAGCTGTTGGTACTTTTCAGCCAGTGGTCGGTAAGGGTACTGTCGGTTGTACAGGTTCAGTAAAATTATCCAATATTTTGCATGCTCCTTCTTTTCCAGTCAATCTTTTGTCCATTAGTTCTATAATCTCCAATTAAAATGCACTGTCTGCTTTGATATTCCTAAGGTGATCTTCCAGGAGAAGGAGACGGGACGAAGACTTGAGACTGACACTTGGCATAATGGACTGTGGTACCTGGATCGAGAAGGGCTGGATTCAGCATTAGTATCTATGACGGAAAAGGCAGGGATGGAAGGACTGAAGAAGATGAGTGCGGAAGATACATTGCGACTCCACACAGGAGGTTGGGACACTCTGCTTTTGGTATTTTAAGCAAATTATACTCTGCCATTTATGAAGAAGTTAATAAAGAGAAACTAGTTTGTGATGCTTGTGAGTTAGGCAAACTTGCTAGGAGTTCATATGCGAGTAGCGGTCATAGGAGCTCGTCTGTTTTTGATGTGGTACACTCTGATGTCTGGGGGCCTTGTACTACTCCTATGAATGGTTACAAATATTTTGTTACCTTCATAGTTTGTTTTTCTCATACTACTTGGCTGTATTTGATGAAAAATAAGAGTGAGGTCCCCTCCTGTTTTCGGGACTTTCACAAACATGTCCAGACTCAGTACAAGGCAGTGGTGAAGGTACTGAGGTCTGACAATGGAACGGAGTACACCAACATGACACTTGCGGAATACTTGCCCGCCCAAGGGATACGCCATCAGACCACCTGTGCATATACACCAGCACAGAACAGAGTAGCGGAAAGGAAGAACAGACACCTCCTGGAAGTGACGAGAAGTATGATGATAGACATGAATGTCCCACAGAGTTTGTGGGGATATGCAGTGTTGACAGCAGCTCAACTGATCAACATGATGCCTTCTAAGGTGTTGGGATGGAGGTCTCCATGCGAGATGTTGCAGGAAAATAATAGTAGGATGCTCCCACTAAAGGTGTTTGGCTGCATATGCTTAGTGAAGGACAATAGACCGTCGGTAGGAAAGCTTGATCCTCAAGCAATCAAGTGTATCTTTGTGGGCTACTCGGGAACTCAGAAGAGCTATGTATGTTGGAGTCCAGTGGAAATTTTTTTTGTGAGTATGGATGTTCACTTCAGGAAACATGATCCATACTATAGTCAGGAGGGAAACTCAAATATCTTACCTGATACTACAAGTATGAGGCGAGAGGAGTTGTTGGGAAGCATTTCGACTGATCTCAGAGTATGGCTTGGAGGAACAAATAGGGTACAGGAAGGTGAAAAGGAACATGGGGAGGAAATAAGAGGTGTTGGGCCCACAGTTCAGGGGGAGATACTTATCTACAGCAGGCGAGAGAAGCAACTTGCAGGACCAGTTCCTACAGTGCCAGTGCTAAGTCTCTTGCCTGCACCCATCTTGACTCCTGAGACACCTACACCACCACCTTCCCCTTCAGGTGATATCCTTCTCCTCCTCCCCAACCATCATCAGTATGATGGTCTACTCGCAGCAATGCGGAAAAAACCTCCTGATAGATATGGTTGGGACCTTGCTAAATTTGTCTCATATGATCATATCTTCTCTTCTCATGGAACTTTTATTGCATCATTGGATAGTGTTACTGTACCTAACAATTGGTAGGTAGCCAAGAACGATCCAAAGTGGAAAGCAGCGATGCACGAGGAGTTGAGAAGAACCGAACTTGGGAGCTGGTGAGACTGCCAGAAGGGAAGAGGGCAGTCGGATGCAAGTGGGTTTTCACTGTGAAGCAGAACCCAGATGGACAGGTTGAGCGCTACAAAGCTCGACTGGTGGCAAAAGTATACAGTCAGACGTACGACATCGACTATGACGAGACCTTTGTACTAGTGACGAAGATGAGTACTTTCAGGACATTGATCTCTCTGGCAGCCAATAGCGGATGGAAGCTACACCAACTGAATGTGAAGAATGCATTTCTTCATGGGGATATAATTGAGGAGGTGTACATGGAGATACCACCAGGATTCGGCACCAATCAGACAGAAGGCAAGATCTGCAGGCTGAAGAAGTCCCTATATGGACTGAAGCAGTCTCCTCGAGCGTGGTTTGACAGGTTCAAGAGAGCAATGATAGGGATGTGATATCAGCAGATCAATGCTGTGTTCTTCAGACGAAGTGGAGACCACATCACCATGCTTACGGTGTATGTGGATGATATGATTATCACATGCGATGATGAGCAGGAGATCGTCCAACTCAAGGGGAAGCTTGGCAAGGAGTTCGAGGTGAAGGATCTTGGCCCTCTTCGATACTTCCTTGAGATTGAGATTGCTCGAGATACAGAGGGAATTGTTCTTTCTCAGAGGAGTACGCACTGGACCTGCTTACGGAAACAGGGATGATGGGATGTAAATCAGCTACGACACCGATAGACCAGAAGTTCAAACTGGATGCTGAAGCCGGAAAATCAGTTGACCGGAATAGATATCAGAGATTGGTGGACAAGTTGATTTACTTGAGCCACACTCGACCTGATATCAGCTTTGCGGTCAGCGTAGTGAGCCGCTACATGCATGACCTCCGGAAGGGTCATGTGGACGCATTGTACCAGATTCTGAGGTACTTGAAGGGAGGTCCCGGGAAGGGACTTATTTTCAGAAGGAATAATCATGTGAGCATCGAGGGTTATTGTGATTCTGACTGGGCTAGCTGTGCTGACGACATGAGATCCACCTCGGGATACTACATATTTGTAGAAGACAACTTGGTCTCTTGGAGGAGTAAGAAGCAGTCAGTGGTGGCCAGATCAACAGCTGAAGCAGAATATAGTGCTATGTCCTTGGGAGTGACAGAGCTATTGTGGTTGAAGAATATGCTGATAGAGCTGAAGCTGGACCAGGGAGCCAAGATGATGCTATGGTGTGACAACCAGTCAGCTATTAGTATTGCCAACAATCCAGTACAGCATGACAGGACCAAGCATATCGAGATTGACAAATTCTTCATCAAAGAAAAGCTGGATAGTGGACTACTAGAGCTGGGCTATGTTCCAACCAAAGATCAGGTAGCAGACGGACTGACCAAGGGGCTTAGCTCTGTCAGCATGATGAGAGGATGTGACAAGATGGGCTTAGTGAATATCTTTCGTCCATCTTGAGGGGGAGCGTTGGAATATCCTATTGGTATTTTTGGTATGTTGGAATATCCTATTAGTATATTTGGTATGTTGAAATATGCTATAGGATATTCCTATAGAGAGTTAATGTAATGAGATATGCCATAAGATATTCCTATAGAGAGTTAATGTAATGAGGAGGTTGTAAGGCTATAAATAGCCAAGAGATTATCAATAAAATATAACAACTATTTTCTACGAGAACTAATAAGCATGTAACTAATAGTTGCATAATGTAGAATTAAAATAATAGGTTATTTTTATTATGAAGATGGATTATATATATATAGGAGAGTCTAGCTCCTCTCTTTACTCTCTTTTTCAATGTGGGACTAAAGTCCACTATTACTAATACTTAACACCCTCCCTCAAGCTGGAGCATATATGTCAATCATGTCCAGCTTGTTACACAGAAATTGAACTCGAGGACCCAACAGAGACTTTGTGAAGATATCAGTTATCTGATCACCGGTCCTCACATGACGAAACCTTATTACTCCCTTCTTATACTCATCGCGTACAAAGTGGATGTTGATTTCTATGTGCTTCGTCCTTTCATGGAATACAGGATTAGTAGCAATATAAATAGCGGACTGGTTATCACACCACATGTCTGCTGCTCTAGATCCTGCTTCTTCTCCTAATTCTTGTAGCAGATGTTTCAGATATAGCACTTCTGTTGTGCCATGAGCAATAGCTCGATATTCTGCTTCGGAACTTGATCGTGCAATCACACTCTGCTTCTTGCTTTTCCACGAGACCAAGTTTTCGCCAATAAATACAGAGTAACCAGATGTGGATCGTCCATCCGTTAGACTTGCACCCCAGTCAGCATCAGTGAAGTCTATGTTCCTGATTTTCCATGCGAATTCACTTTTCAGGATTCTGAACTAGATAACGTAGAATTCTGAGAACTGTCTGCTAATGTGGAATCCGTAGAGAAGACATAAATCTACTCGCAACACTAACAACAAATAAAATATCTGGACGAGTCATAACTGCCAAGTAGTTGAGCTTTCCTACTACTCGACGGTACTGATCTGGATTAGTCATCAGTGTCCCCTCGTTAGGAAGTAACTTTTCTCCTGGATCCATTGGCGACGTTGCTCCCTTGGCTTGCATCATTCCAGCATCATTTAGTATGTCCAATACATACTTTCTCTGGGACATGACAATGTGCTTCTTTTCCCTTATTACTTCAACACCCAAGAAGTAGCTCAGCGCTCCCATATCCTTGGTCTGAAATTGCTCTCCCAGAAACTTTTTCAGTCCTGCAATGCCCTGGCTATCGTCTCCCGTGATGACAATGTCGTCAACATAGACACCAAGTAGTATCCTTCCAGCTGATGTTTGTCGGTAGAATACCGAATGATCCTTCTTTGATTGACACATGCCAAACTGAGTAACAACATGTGTGAATCGACCAAACCACGTCCGTGGTGATTGTTTGAGACCGTATAGGGCCTTCTTCAGGTGACACACTTTACCCTCCCTTGCAACGAACCCGGGAGGTTGTACTACATATACTTCTTCGTCAAGATCCCTGTGTAAGAATGTATTCTTGACATCCAGTCATAGCAGACAGCTAAGGCCAATAGTATGCGAACAGAAGTCATTCTGGCAACCGGAGAGAATGTCTCAAAGTAATCCTCACCATATGTCTGAGAATATCCTTTAGCCACAAGACGAGCTTTTAGACGATCAAGAGTGCCATCAGATTTCACTTTGATCGTGAACACCCATTTACAACCGACTGCCTGTTTTTCAGGTGGCAAATTAACCAAATCCCAACTATGATTTTTCTCGAAGAGCGTTCATTTCTTCTTCTATAGCAGCATGCCAACCGGGATGTCGGAGACCCTCTTCAGCAGTATTGGGAATCAGAATTCTATCAATAGTGGCTATGAGGGACTGAGTGTGGCTTGCTAGGCCTTTATAGTTGCTAATATACAAGGGATGATCACGACAGGCACGACGAGGGCGAGCTGGTAGAGAAGTTGGAGGCGATTCAGAGGAGCTTGAGGAGGATTGTCCAGGAGTGCTAGAGGAGGATGATGAGTCAGTATCCGCAGGCACTATCTGTGAGGCGTGATCAGGCGATGTCGGTGTTGACTGAACTGGTGTCTGCGATTCGTCTGACCGGGACGACGTCGGTGTTGACGGAACTGGTGTATGCGGATCGTCTGACCGGGAGACAGACTCGGTAGAGGAGGGCACTCGTACAGGAGACTGGTGCGTTTGAACGGGAAACAACAAAAAATTCTCATATGGATAAACATGGGAAACCGGATTATCAGTTTGTGGGAGTGGAGGAAACTCTGTTTCAACGAAGAAAACATTCCGAGAGAAAAAAATATCGTTTTAAGACAAGAAAAACACCGGTACCCTTTCTGATCCTTAGGATACCCAAGGAAAATACAACGTATTGTCTTGGGATCTAGCTTAGAAAGAGTCGGTCGGGTATCTCGAACATAGCACAGACATCCAAACGTTTTGAGAGAAAGTGAAAACGGATTCCGATCGGGATATAACCGAGAGAAAGGAGTAGCACCATTGAGTACGGATGATAGCATGCGATTAATAAGATAACAAGCTGTAAGAACAGCATCCGACCAAAATCTTTTGAGAGTACGTGCTTGAAACATAAGAGCATGCGTTGTTTCCAAGAGATGACGATTCTTTCATTCGGCCACACCATTCTGTTGTGGTGTGGAAGGATATGAAGTTTGGTGGATGATGCCATGTCGAGACAGATGCGAGCTGAAATTTCTAGACAAATACTCACGACCATTGTTACTTCGAAGACATTTTATCAAAACACCAAATGTGTTTTAATTTCTGCATAGAATTTGCACCAAATTTCAAATAATTTGGATCGTTGTTTTAGCAGATAAACAAAAGTAATACGTGAGTAATCATCAACAAACGTAGCAAAATATTTGAAACCCATTACTGAATTGACAGGACACGGTCCCCATATATCTGAATGCACCAGCTCGAAAGGAGCAGACGCAATTTTATTCTGACTTATCGGATAGGGAATCCTGTGAAGTTTGGCTAACTGACACGACTCACAATGAAAATTAACAGGAACATCTAAAGATGGGTACAGTTGTTGAAGAACTTGTATTGTCGGATGGCCCAACTGACTATGTAACTCAAAAGCATTGAGTTTCACGCCAACACAAGTAACCGGAGAAGAGACGTCAAACAGATACAAGCCTCCAGTCACATGCTCTTTACCGATAGTCTTTCCAGTCTTCAGATCCTGAAAAACACAACCATCAGGAAAAAATGTTACCGATCAGTGTAAATCGCGAGTAATTTGACTAATGGAACGCAAACTAAATGGGTTCCAGGTGTATGCAGCACATAATGAAGTGATAAGTCGGAAGAAAGACGGGCACTTCCTCGCCCACGAACTGTTAGTGAACCACCATTGGCAACAGTAATACCTGAAGTACGACCCACCGATATATAATTGCGGATCATACCTGCGTTGCCAGTCATGTGAGCAGCCGCACCGGAGTCAATGACCCACTGTTTCGATCGCACCACACAAGCTGCAGAGTACCCAGCAGTGGATCCGGACGTGGATGCCTCACCACGACGTTGAGCTTGAAACTCAAGAAAATCCGCGTAAGAATCGACGCTCATCTGAACCGAACGAACGCTATCATTAGGAGCGTCCGAAGTAATATTGGCAGCAGGAGCTTTAGGACACTGCCACTGGAAATGTCCCTGCTGACCGCAGTGGAAGCATGTTCGTAGTCGTCCCCCATCACGACCACCATTGCCTCGCCCGCCATCACGACCATAAGTCCGGCTACCTCGTCGTCCACCACGAATGCCAGGACGAGCAGCACTACCAAGGGCAGATCGATCAGCAGGAGCATCCTACGGAGTGGTCCCAACCACCTTTGCGGCCCGAAGAACACGGAAGTGGGCCTCCATCAAAGACGGAACTTCAGATCCAGCAATGATCTGTGATCGAGCCGAGTCCGCATCAGGACGGAGAGAGGCAAGATATGCCATAACATGAAGCTGCTCACGTTGAGATCGAGCTTCATTGATATCCGTCTTCAGAGGGAGAACACGATCAATTTCATCTGTCATAGCCTTGAAAGACCGAAAGTGGTCCTTATGAGACTTGTCTCCCTGATTTGCTCGGTAAACGCCAACAACCGAGTCGTAGATACGAGACAAGTCGCGTTTTCCATCAAACACCGTTGCGAGGACCTCCTATAGCTCCTTGACCGTGTCTGTGTTCTGAACCATGTCCTCGACAGACGGTTCCATTGAGTTCATCAACTGTGTAAACAGTCGACTATCATCCGTCTCCCATTGTTCAAACGTGGGATCAGTCGTTGCCGGAGGGCTGTCAGTCAGATGTTTAGACAGTCGCATCCCCCGAAGTGTTTTTTCAACCTTCTTCCGCCATGTTGAGTAACTATCTGGTTCGTCCAATCGACGATCGACGAGTCGAGTCGAAGAGACCGTCGTGCCAGTGCCCGTTGCGTTGCTGACACTGGTAGTAGAATCACCATTATCTGCCTTCGGGTCTGTCATCTTGAAATGAATGCAACCGTCGCGAGTTCTTCCCAACCCCAATAATTACATCAACTTTACGAGTGCACTATTAACGTGGCCAATACCGACGCGCGCATGTAAAGTGAAGACAGCAGGACACATGAGTAAACAAGTTCTTTCTCTGTGTAGCTGGTGAACACGTCAGGACGCAGGAGTAAACACGATCACTCTCTGTGTAAATCCTGATGTGAAGATCGGGGTAGGAAAAACAAAGATCCACGTAGACAATCAAGTTGTCTTCCCTTTGTTAATTTCTGACGGCATAATCTAGGAACAGAGGGTGTGCAAATAAAGCATTTGGCTACCGTCTGTCTTCGAAATACGGTATTTTTTTTATTATTTTTTTGAATGAAAAGACGACTAAGGTTTGTAGAAGATGGATTGGGCTAGTATTAGGATTTGGAAGAAGGAACATGGTGGCGGCTAGGGTTAGGGATTGGATGGACTAGGGTTAGGATTGGTGGCGGAAGGGGGTGCAGCCGGAGCGGGGAGGGGGGGAGCAGCCGGGGGGGGGGGGGGGGCTGGAGGGGGCTGCCAGCAGGGGGGGCTGTAGCGGGGGGGGGGGGGGGGGGGGGGGGCAGGGGGTGCAGGGGGCTGGATCGGGTAGGGGGGAGTAGCCGGGGGGGGGGGGGGGGGCTGGAGCAGGGGCAGGGGGCTGGATCGGGGGGGGGGGGGGGGGGTGAGCAGCGGGGGGTGGAGGGGGGGGGCCAACAGGGGGGGCTGTAGCGAGGGGGGGGGGGGTGCTGGATCGGGAAGCAGCCGGGGGGGGGGGGGGGGGGGGGGGCTGGGGGGCTGGGGGTTAGGTTTTTTTTTTTTTTTTTTGTGAGAGATGGGAGGAGGATGGTTTATGGCTCTGATACCATGTAGAATTAGAATAATATGTTATTTTTATTATGAAGAGGGATTACATATATATAGGAGAGTCTAGCTCCTCTCTTTGCTCTCTTTTCCAATGTGGGACTAAAGCCCACTATTACTAATACTTAACACATAATATGAATACAAACAGGTTCCCATTGAGGTTGAAGCTATCAATCTGTCTCAAACTTCCATTAATGACACTTACATCAAAGATATTGGTGACTTTAGTTCTAGATCACATACTCTTTTACTAGAGAGGCAGATACTGTGAATATAACATATTAAGTTTATTGGATGATAAAATAACACGTTGAAGCTGTATTTATCTGCCATCATCAACACCATCATTAATCTTGTTAAAGCGGCGTGAGGAGATGAAGCAGCAAGGACGAAAAGCCTAGACAGGGGCCTCAAGACAAATATTAGGACTGTGTAGTCGGTAAGTCGAGATTTTTTGTAGTTTATGAATGAGACTTTGGTTTAAAATATGAAAGAAAGGGAAATATTTAAATGATATAGTTGAGGAGGGAAACGCCTTATCATTTTAATGTCGGAAGCCGACTGCCAGTGTTGGGTCGTTGGACCCTCGCAATGAGCGAGAGATGTATAAAGGGATACTGAGAAACGTAGTAAGAGAGACTTACCTGCTGACCCGTCAGTGGACGTCAGAGTCGGAAGTGGGATTTGGTGGGTTAGATTGAAAACGAAAGGTAAAGAACTAGGAGGGAAAAGGACAAAGGCTATCGTTTCTTTCCTCTTCTTTAATATCCATATTAAATTATTAATAATATCTACAACTTTTAAGTTTTAAATTTTGGTTGAGTTCCAAATTAAAAAAAATATTGGCCTATGTCGGGTCATTTTTAAGTAAGGTGGACCAATTGGTCGCCCGCCAAAGCATCTGGAACACCTAGGTGGCCGCATAAGGCGACAATGCGTGCACCTTTAATAATCTTAATCATCATCCAAGTC
This sequence comes from Iris pallida, assembly GCA_029216955.1. Lineage (NCBI taxonomy): Eukaryota > Viridiplantae > Streptophyta > Magnoliopsida > Asparagales > Iridaceae > Iris > Iris pallida. The sequence goes on from JANAVB010035479.1 coordinate 39,434, forward strand.
TTATCCCATCATAATGTGGTCGAGTATGGAATAAAATAAAGCTCCATAAAAGAATTGACAAGTTTTATGAGTGGATCTTGACTTGAATTTAACCCTCTATGATGATGACAAATTCCTAACCAAGGTTGCTATGAACATGAGTGGGCCATGTCATAAAGGATAAAACCTAGATAGCCAGTTGGTTGCCTTTTGGCTAAGCAGTTTAAGGATCATCCTCCATGTCGCCTAGACTATAGGAGTCTAAACAAAGAGTTACAATGATATAATTTGCTACAGGAAATTGCATTCATCTCCATGACACCTTAAGCTAAAGAGAAAAGCCTCCCATTCTTT